>NTHP01000453.1:333895-376258 GCA_003416845.1 Oplegnathus fasciatus
ATCTGGTGCTGATGGTCCGGGATGTTTCCCCTGCTTCACATGCTGCCTCCTGTCAGACAGGAAGTCTGTGATCCACCTGCAGGTGGAGTCAGGCAGAGCCGAGATGATGGTGTTGAAGGCAGAGCTGAAGTCCACAAACTGAATCCTTGCATAGGTTCCTGTGGAGTCCAGGTGCTAGAGGATGAAGTGGAGGGCCATGTTGACTGCATCATCTAATGTAATGGTCTGCGAAGTCTGTGTCGGCGGAGACGCCTGAGCGCACCAGCATGTCTTCCTCTCCTCCGGCGTTTCACTGCGTGTACAAAGGTGAGGGCACCTTTGACCAGAATGTCCAATAATTCCACTGATGACGTGAGAAAAGTGGGAAATAAATCAGCTGGTGTTGTTCCCCTGNTGTTTATGAGCTCTTCTCTGGTGAAAGAGCTCTGGATACCACAGCAGAAAACTGAATTAACAAACAGAACAAGACAAAACAGAGGTGACACAAACTAGGAAGCCAACACGCAAGACAAGACAGCATCAAAGGAACTGGGATGAACAGGCAAAGAAACAAAGGATCTGGGCTGTTATATGTAGTGAGTGACTGATGAGGGAAGTGAGAACAGGTGAGCAAGTAAATGAGGAGGTCTGGTGAAAAAGTCTGAAGGCATCTGGTGGACAGGTAGGGAATGGCAATTATGGAATGTGGATGAAAAGGGGAACAGAGAGGCCGAATGTGACAAACAGTGTAGAAACATCCTCAAGTGTTGCCATGTTTAGTTACATATAAGTTATGCTAAATTGTCAGGGTTCCAGTTCAATTGTTCAGGTGTGGTATCTGGAGTTCCATATGTGGTATTTGGTGTTCTATATGGTTTACGTTANAGTGGAGGGCCATGTTGACTGCATCATCTAATGTAATGGTCTGCGAAGTCTGTGTCGGCGGAGACGCCTGAGCGCACCAGCATGTCTTCCTCTCCTCCGGCGTTTCACTGCGTGTACAAAGGTGAGGGCACCTTTGACCAGAATGTCCAATAATTCCACTGATGGCGTGAGAAAAGTGGGAAATAAATCTGCTGGTGTTGTTCCCCTGATGTTCATGAGCTCTTCTCTGGTGAAAGAGCTCCGGGAACCACAGCAGAAAACTGAGTTTACAAACAAAACAAGACGAAACAACGCGCACCAACACACCAAGGCAGCCATCCGCGGCGCCATATCAGTTAGTCCATTAATCAATTAGTCCATTAATCAATTAGTCCATTAATCAATTAGTCCGTTGACAGTAAATGAGTCAGAAACTATTCTGATGATGGTTGAAGTNAGTTCCATATGTGGTATTTGGTGTTCTATATGGTTTACGTTAAGGGTACAGGTTGAACGGTCACATTCCATAAGAAAGTGGGCCTCTCGGTCCCTCTCGTTCTTCCTGATATTCCTCTCCTTAAATGGGATTGTTTTGGTCTATAGCTTGCCTCATCTTTGCAATAACAACTACCCTATATAACTGGGCAGACAAAGCCGTTCCGGCAGAGCGATCTTTATTGGCTTCGGATCCTCTCACAGGCAATCCATGGTGCTTGTTTTGATGCTGTGCTTTTTGTAATAAACCTTTTCATACAAGTAAGTCGGTGTCAGCGGAAATCTCTTCAACACATCTTCACATCATCGCTGCTTAATAAACAACACAGGTACACAAAAAAGGCATTGTTCACAATGTGACAGCAGCTGCTGCTGGATACAAGGTTAATGAGAGTGGTGAGACTGGACCAAAACAGTAAAGCTGTGGGCTGTAAAACCAAAACAATGGGCCTCATTCACCAACCATTCTTAAGAAGAAATTTCTTCTTAAAACCCACTTACACAGTTTTCACGAAGATTCTGACATTCACCAATGTTTTCTTATGTGGGATTTGTTCTTAGGTGAGTACAGAATCTACGCACACTCAAGAGCATACTTATGCACATCTGAGTGCTGACGTGTTTGTGCAAAGTAATTGGTTATTGTGTTTTCTTTAATTCTACAGTTGTATAATATTATAGGTTCAATTTGAATTACATTTATTTAAATTACAATAATATTTTTAACATTTATAATCTTTTTTAAGAATTATTTTTATTATTTTACAAAGTTATAAATAAACACTACACTAACACTTTGACTATGTACACCAGCTTCAGTGTGTGGTGCAATGATGCCCTTACTTCCTTGTATTCCCGGCGAAATCCCTGGATACTCTCTATTCTCTCTACTTTAATATGCACCTCTGCATCACCATGCTCGTTACTGTAGACTAGTTGCCAGCAGGCAGGCGACAACGGGAAAAGGTGAGCGTCACGTAGTGCCTGGATGATGCAGTTTATTGAGGGACATTATCAAACGACCAGAGAATCTGATATGGAGAGGGCAGAAAAGAGTAGTGCCAGCTTGTGAGAAGTGCCAGTGCGCAAGAAAAAGTCACGGTACACCAAAGAGTAAAATCTAGTGGTGCTGGTACTGTGCACCGGTGAGTACTGCTGAGCACTGGATCCATTTGTAGAGAATGACGAATATTTTTTTCGGCCTCAGATTTGAGATCAAACCATTTTTCATCAGTTGTGCCCCTTCTCTGGATACAGCATTCACTGAACCAGTAACAAGTTTTATGTTGTTATTTTATACCCCGTACTGACACTTCTAAATATGACAGCTCATTTGCTCTTCACTTCCTGCAACAGTACCTCCACTTCAGAACTACTGAAGTTTTTCTTATGTTTGGAGTCTGGTGCTCCACCATCTTTAGATTTTCATTTGGGCATTCCTGACTTCTCTCTCAACTTTTCTTTTCAATTTCTGTGTGTGATTTCTGTGTGCGCACAGCCCTGCAGTCTCATGCTAATGCTAATTAGGAACAACTGGCACGGGCTCTCAACTTAAGGGGACAATGGGATTCATCATTATAAGAACACAAGTGCAAACAATTCTGTGGTTTAAGAATGCGTCATGAATCTGACATAGACTTTTCTTAAGACCTTCCTTAAGAACAAATTTAAGAAAAAAAACTTAGGAAGATATTGGTGAATGAGGCCCAATGAGCGGGAAGAGGGTACAAATCTCCATAGAGCTGAGGGAGCCTGCAGAGATAAGATAAGATAAAATTTATTGTCTGTCACAAAGCAACAGAAATTCTCCTTTGACAAGGCTCAACATCAAACAAACAAGGCACATTTAAAACACATTTGACACACAGTTGACAAGAACAATACAATTGGATGGTGGGAATTGTTGGGTCTCTGTAAATAACATTATTAAGAGTACGGTCTAGACCTGCTCTACATGTACAGTGTCATGAGATGACTTTTGTTGTGATTTGGCGCTATATAAATAAAATTGAATTGAATTGACAAGAACAGTGTTAACAGGTCAGGGTACAGTACCTATTTTAATTTGTTCAGGGTGATGATCATAGAGATAATAAAAGATTTTTTGTAGATGTTTTTCTGGGCCAGTGGGACTTTGTAGCGTCGACCTGGTGGCAGTAACTGGAAAAGTTGGTGGAGGGGGTGAGAGTACACAAGCGCGAACGATGTTTGATCAGAGAGCTTTTCTTGATCACTGACCAGGTGCACAGTTCAGATAGGGGAGTTTGGGGTGAACTATGAATTATTTTGCTGGCCAGATTAGTTGTGCGGGAGAGTTTTGTTTTTTGTTTGGGGGTGAGGGCATTGTACCAGGATGAAATGTTGAAGGTGAGTACAGATTCAATTAGTGACCTGTAAACCAGGATGAAAATGTCCTTGTTGATATAAAAAGTCCTGAGCTTCCTCAGCAGCTGGAGGTGCTGCTGGGCTTTCTTGTACACAGAGGCTGCGGCTGCTGTTTAGGAAGGTTCCAAACTGAGTGAAATGACCCGGAAGTATCTAAGTGGCAGCCATGATAAGTGCTGTTCGAATTGTCTAAATGCTAAGGAAAGGTGCTTCAAAGCTTCCTTTCTTATCTCCTTTAGCATAGGATACACTGCACCTGGAGCTCCTCAGTCTTGTTCCATGATGATCAGACATTTGACAGGGTGCACTAGATGTAACAGTGTTGACGTTAACATCTCGGCAAGAACACAAAACATACAATAAAACAACAGAAAACATGGAATACATGGCGACATACTGAGCTGTGTCGGAAGTCGCTCTGACAGAATAGCGCCCCCACCGATCCCATGGTTGGTGATAATTCTACAGGCAAAACCTTTCACATAACACATAGTCATTTGATCCAATGTCCATAAAAAATTATGGATTAGTGCATTTCTTAGAAAATATGAAATGTATGAACACAAGAACCAATCGGGTAGTTTGTTTGTCCTATGACATTTTTGCTCTCACCCTTCCCGCCAGTGTTTCAGAGTTCAAACTACTGTAAGTTGCATAATGTCATCAGGTCAGGTGTAGTTGGGAAATGCCACAGTGTTTGAAACCAGGCTGTAAACATGGTGGGATATAGGCCTACGTAGTTGAAGTTTAACAGGCCTCTTTTGGCCTTCATCACAGACTTTGTTTCTGTGTGACTTTGTACTCCTGATTAATTCCAGTGCATCCACAGCTGGGACTGAAATGATGATTAATGTGTTATTTTCAGCTTGCTGTTTTTAAGATGTTTCCTTCACTCAGTCTGTCTTTTTATCTGTTTTTGTTTCCCCTCACTCTGGCTTTGATCAGACATATGAGGGGACAAGCACGTCCGTTTCTCCTGGAGAAACTCAACTGGAGCCTCTATTTACACACACTGGCCCTTTAGAGGGGGCTCTGAAATACTATAAGAGCACAATAGTGAGAGAAAATGACCTGTGTTATAAGTACATTTTTAGGCACATTGACAGCCAGAAAGGCCAACATCAGCAAGCAACATTTTTAAGTCTTAGCATATACTGTAAATTAAACATCAAAGAAGTCAACCCATTTCTCTACAACCTTTCCTTGATACATTTTATGTAAAAATTAGGGTTTTCAAAATAACTAATTAATTTTGATTAATTAATTATAGAACAAATATCATCAAAAAAATTAACTATTTTGCCCCTTGACAACTTCACCCTCAACACTGCACTTCCTTGGGTTCTCAGCAATACACTCGCCAAGTGTGAAGTCGATCAGATGAACGGTTGTCGAGATAATCAAAGGACAGACAGACAGAGACTGTCATGGCCACGTTGGTGTTCAAGTGACAAGCTTAAGTTAAATCTTTTTTTCTTTTTTTTTTCCTGTTCTGGCCACATTTTAGGTTAAGTGATACTTATGTTCAATGATAAAAAGACATGTATTTGGACAAATAATAAAAATAAATAAAACCATTTGTTGATTTCTAATGCCCCCTTTTGATATTTCTATTCAAAGCTTTACTCATGTGGCACAATAACATAATGTTTTTGAGTTGAAATATCTTCATTTGGGGGCTTTCCAAGCAAATATTGATATATGCAATTATTTACGATTAATTTGATTAATTAATCAGCATATCATGTAATTAATTTGATTCAAATTTTTAAGCGATTGACAGCCCCAGTAAAAATTAATTAAAGGTTTGGTAGAATGTCAAGAAAAGGTAATTGCGCATATGTTTGGCCTATTCAACTGCTTTTTTGGCCATGTCTGTGTGGACCGAAAAGAGGCTCATTGTGACAATGCTACCTAGGAGAGAGCCTGGGACTCATGAGTGTTTGTCTAACAGAAATATTGAATTTGAATTTATTTATTTGATAGGGACAATGCAATTTAACATAGTTCCAATACAGAGCATGAAACTGATGTGCTGCACAGACAGTTTATAGCTATTGCTAATTTGCGACTCTTGTCCCTAGTTGGGCTTCTACATGTACAGCATAATAAAAAAAATATACAGCTTTAAGTATCACAAAAGCCACTACACACTAACAGGTGAGCAGTAGAAATTACCCAAGGGGAGACAGACTCAATTTATTCACAAATTATACAATAAATAGTATGATGTACAATGCAGGGTTACTAAAACTAGCAACATAAAAAATGTTGCGTGAAAAATAAAAAATGTAAAAGTCTTTGTACGGCACAGAGTCCCTTGCTAGTCCGTATCCACGTTCCCTTGTACAGCCACTCCGTCAACAAGCCGCTCTCTCCAATTCCAATTCAAGCTCTGTAACTGCTAGCAATGTCCTTCCCGCTGCTGCTCCACACTCCCACGCCACTGCTGTCGCCTGGAAAGAACGAACAAGCCGCCAGTGGGGAGCCCAACACTAGCCCTTACTCCTCACCAACCCTTTACTTCGCTGTACTTACACTTTGTCTGGACAGCTTGGCCCAGCTGTCCTGACCATGTGTAGCTCGCCCGGGTAGGTATAACCTGTGGCCTCGGTTCCTTGTACTGCCCCATTGGATTCGGCTCTGTGGCTGCGTCCGCCTGCTTCGCTCTCTCTGTGGCTCTGTGGCTCTGTGCCTCGCTCTGTCACTTCGCCCTCTTGTTTCTGGCCAGCAATGATATGCTGTTGTTGTGTTCCCGTCCCCGTTAGTTGCCTCCACACAGGTGTGTTCCATTTTGCTGATGGCTATGGCCAAGTCAAAGTCACAACAGAAACTACACACAACACACTAGAATTCAACATAACATGCAAGAGCTAAGCAACCCACAACAAACTTCAATATAAGTAATCATAATTACATCCAAAACAACACAGCAACCCAACTATAAAAACAATAAAGACAATAACGGCCACAACCTCACATCTGTAACTCGTAAAACAATCGAAATATATGGTATTTATAACCCCTCCCCTGAATGAGATGCTCTAGATTCAGACTATTTGCCCAAAATAAATTGTCATTTAAGGTGAGATTTCTGTTTTCTGTCTCTAAGTTACAATCAAAACTTAAAGTTACATTATTGATATTGCCATGTAAAATCCTCATAAGTCACAAATTATGTGTGCTCCTCTATGGGCTGTGACAGTTCCATTGCCAACCCCTGAATATAGTTTTCACCTGACTGAAGCAAAGCAGAATATATACAATGAGTGTAGTCAGCAATGAGCTGCGGTGTGGTTATATAAAGTCAACGGCAATGTCTATTCCAGTGCAATGCTGATGACTTGATCTATGAAAGAAACTGTGCAGTTCCCATTCAGAAATATGCTGCATACCAGAGGAATATTTATTTCTCAAGCTAGTTTTGGTTGAATTCACTCATGAGAATAGATATTTAAATATATTCAGGTTTCTGATATTACTCTACCTAATTTACTTTGAGTGAAACAATCAAGGACTAACTTTCAAAATCCTACTTTTTCTTCCATACATTTCATTTTGTTTTGCTCATTAAAATCTCTCCAAACATTAGTCACTGTCCATTTGCCATAATAAATATAGCAGAAAATCTAAAAGTTCATTAAAAGTTTTCATAAACTAATCTATTCAAGTGTTATCATACTCTTACAGCAATAAGATGTTGGACTTTTTAGCCCTGGGTTTTGCCTTATCTGGTAGACTGTTACTGAATTACTTATTGCTTGTTAGCAATTTTGTACTATGTATTTTTAAATTTAATTATATATTTTATTTTTTTCTTTTCTGTCTCTGCCTTACAAGTCATTTGGGGTCTCTAATGGCATTTTTGCAGCTTGAAATTCACTTAATGATTCTTCCGAGGGGTTTGCATCATATCTTGCCTAAATATTGTGTGACTCCAATATCTGTCCAATATATTTCAAACTCTAGGTGGTGATGAGTAAGATCGAAATTAAAATGCCATGCTCCAGAACTGTGCACCATTTTACACAGCGCATATGGAACACAGTAAGATATTATGATGTCTCCAATGTCACATCTAATAATGTTGTGTACAGAAGATTTGGGGGAGAAAAAATAACTAATCCTGATACCAGTTCCTCACCTTGTCCACTAGATCTATCTCTTCACTATGACATGTGTACCTTTATTGCTCCATTTGTTTGTTTTTTTGTACACATTGTACACAACCAAAAAGAAAACTACCAGACCTATTGGAATGAAATTACAAGCTCAATTGTTATTTGGCCCTAAAGCGCAGCCATACACATCTCAGCACTATAGCTGATAAAAAGCTAAAGAAAACACTGAGGATGTAAAGACTCAGTGAACTCAGGCTGGCCATCAAAACAAGCTGACACAGACAAACCTGGCTACCAACAGAAGACAGGCCGTGTTGTCACTGTGGTCTACAAGCCATTTACTGACAGTGCTTCACTTCCTCACTTACTGAACTAGGTATTCCAGTATTATGAAATAAGAGAAGAATTCCTTCACAAAGCCATCATCGTATGTCCAGGAATCCTCCACCAGACAAATGAGGGTAAATTTACCAATATGTTGGAATCTGCCTGCCAGAACCAAACAGAAGACACATGGATTGCCTCATTCATTCTACTTTGTTCAATAATTTTGTGTTTGTGTGTATATGCTGCTGGATTGTACTTTTTAAAGTTTCTTTATTGTTTTGTGATCATAGCAACCAATGTCATCATAATTTGTCATTTGCTTATGTTTTTTTGTGTTGAACCAGCATGCACAGACCAGAAAAAAATAATAACAGCAACAACAACAAAGGACTGCACAAAGCAGATTGAGGAAGCACAAAGAAAAGCTTCCTTACTGGGCAAGCTTTGCAGCTGCCAGTTACCTCAGAGGAGAAGCTGTTTCAGACTGGACAGCTTGTCATGATGAGTGACAGATGATGAGAGGGGAGAAGGGCTGAAAGGACACCTCCTGCCACAAGGGAAAAGAGGCTTGTAACTGTGGGAGTGAAGCACATACTCACTATAACAAAAGTCTCGACTCACAGATGTTGGAGTTGTCTCTTTGGTGTTTTTTTCACATAAACCATCACCGCTTGATATACAAGCACACCCCAAACCATGTGGGAAAAGGTGCCTTGTGATTTTATAACCTTTATTTAATCAGGTAGTCTCACTGAGATCAAGATTTCTTTTGCAAGGGAGACAGCAGGAGAAATAACAACAGAGATAAGATACACAACAAAACACAGCCAGTCACGCACAAGCACATACAATCAGAAACAATCATATAGGTCTCTAAATGAAGGAGGACGGAAAATAACAAGGAATTATGGATTCATTTCGTCAGTTTGCATTCAGTGCAAATTTCAGGTTCTGCAGAGATGTCCGAAGAACATTAATGGCAAAGTGAAATTCAGTCATGGTTTGACTTAGAAAAGAGCCATGTGGATACAAGATTGTATCATCTGCATAAAAATGGGTATTATGAGTTTGCGTAATAATAATAAAAATGATAATAATAAAATTAAACAATAATGTTGCTGCTGTTTACATTCCCCCAGATGCAAATTCAAAAAATGTACTACAGGAACTGTATGAAGTCATCAGCAGTCACATGACAAAACAACCGGATGGTATTTTTATTGTAGCTGGTGATTTTAATCAAACAGACCTCAGATCTGTTTTATTCCACCAGCATGTCCAAACCCCCACAAGGGGAAGCAATACCCTGGACCATGTTTACACTAACATTTCTGGCAGCTACAAAGCCCTCCCCCGCCCCCTTTTTGGTCAATCAGACCATATTTCTCAGTTCATATTTCCCTGCTTCTCCTGCCTACTTACTCCCAGCTGATTAAAAGGGTCAAACCATCAGAAAAAACTAAGTTAAAGAGTGGACAGATGAAACTACAGCAGCTCTACAGGATCCAACCAGAGCCAAAAAAGAAGCCTTTCGATCGGGTGACAAGGAAGCATACAGCACAGCTAGAGATAAACTGAAAGCTGGCATCAAGGAGGCAAAGCAGAGACATCAGGAGAGACTTGCAGCAGACAGATTTCTGCTTTCGTTATTCTGCGTTGTGTTGTGTGGTTAGTGTATAAGATGTACACCGGAGATGAGGATCTGTGGGATTTATTCTTCACACACAAAAAAAAGAAAACACGGACATCATATACCATAACTCATCCGCATTTCTCCATCATTCAGCTCCTAGTTATCATTTAACTAGTTCCTGCTGACTGTTGACTCACAAGGTCAACACACATAAAACCCTGTTATAACCTCTTGACTTTTTGCCTCTTCCTGGGTGAGTGGGCAGCTGGCCCATTAGCCTAGAGATCAGCTGAAACCCAGAGCCGCACCGGACGTGCTAAATGATTGCTCAGCACCTGCGTTTCGGATATGACAAAAGTCACAAAAGTCAGAAATGTGATAAACTCTGGAAAACCCTGCCATTGCCTCTCCAGCACACCCAAGTTGGGGTGTGTAAAGGTGTTATTGCCCTGCCGCCTGCTGAGAGAGACTGCCGACTCAAGCCAAGTCACCATGTGGGATTGAGAGCGTATCTGAAAATGGCCAAGGGGTTTTGCCACGTGGGACGGAATGCCTCCGGGAAGGCCCACATGCTGATCCTCTGCAATATACACAGTTACTTATGCATACACTATACAAAAAGGACAAAAAAAGGACTTTAGATGTTATGCCTGCCAGATTTCTGAAGGAGGTTTTGAACAGTATTGGTCCCACTATTTTGTCAATTGTAAATAGCTCTCTGTCCACTGGCTGTGTTCCATCCTGTCTTAAGCACACAGTATTAGTAGTGCACAGTAGCGCACCCACTTCTCAAGAAACCGAGCCTTGACCCTATGTATTTAAAAAGATTAGACCCATTTCTAAATGATCATTTTTATGGAAGGTTTTAGGGAAGGTTGTTTACTTGAAGTTGATTTCTTTTATGAATAATCATAATATCTTTAATGTATTTTAATCAGGTTTTTGTTCACATCACAGCACCGAAACGGTCATGATACTTACAGTTGATGTTGGAGATTGTACAATTTTAATTCTTCTCGATCTCAGCTCAGCATTTGACACAGTTGATCATGCTGCCACTTAGACATATCATACTTAAGTACAGTATCAGTACCAGTGCCATTGTTATGCGGATTACATGCACATTTATTTTCCATTAAAAACCAGCAAAGAAGGTAATTTTCATCAGTTATTATCTTGTCTGTCAGAAATAACGTGCTGGATGTCCCAAAACATTCTCCGGCTCAATGAAAACAAATCTGAAATCATTCTTCTTGGTCCTCCAAAGTCTATCCCAATTGTGAAAGTGAATTTTCGTTTGAAAAACAAGTTACAAAAGTCGTTCAATCATGTTTATCAACTGAGGAGCATCTAAAAAATCAGGTCTTTTCTCTCTCAGCTCAATTCTCGAGAAGGTAATTTATGCTTTTACATCATCTCGGTGAGATTATTGAAATTCATTACATTCAGGGTTAGTCAAAAAATGATCTCATGCATTCAGCTGGCACAAAACGCAGCTGATTTTATTTGCCTCATTGCAGTCCTGACATTTTTTAATCCCACTTCAGCCATGTAAAGCACTTTGTAAGTTTGTTTTGAAAAGTTCTGTATAAATAACGTTTATTATTATTGTTATTATTATTGTTGTTGTTATTGTAGTAATTAGTATTCATTATAAGTTCTTAACTCATTTTTAACTTTATGTAATGTCCTCCAAATGTTATTCAACTTTTTAAGGAGTCACTTTTTCAGTTGAATTGATTTCCAGCTGTTACCTGATGATTTATTTATCAATTTATCAATGCAAATGCACAGTTTTTTGAAAGTGTTTTGTCAACTGTGATCTTATTTGCAAATATGTCAAAAAAAATCATTGTCAAATGTTCTTGTATAAATGTGGTTGCTGCATCATTTTCTATTGAAATTTAAATGGAGCTCTAAATATATTTCACTGGAAAATTACAAGTTATAGGTTTCTGAAAGTCTCTCTGCTCATCCAAACTCTGCATACCCCCCACTGACCTCCACCGAGTATAAACAAAAGAAGAATGCAGAGTGAAAAAAACGATTTGTCTAAGTTGAGTCTTTGGGTTATTTCTGGGTTAAAGTGGTCTGGCAACAGCGTCACACCACAAATTGAGTGTTGGTTCTGAATGTGATTTTTTCTCTGCGGTTTGGATCGTCCCAGTTTTAGCTGGAAATTACAGCTTATGTGCTGTCAGTGGAGGATAGCCCTGGGGACCGAGGTTTGGCTGAGAAGGAATGGAGCAGCATCACCACAACTGTAGTATAAGTATGTTAGCTGTTTACCGTAAGTATTGTTGATTTTAGGAAAAACAAAAATAAAAAGAAGATCCCCACAAACCAACAGCCGAAGGCTGTCAATGTTAGGATGCAGATATGGTGAAGATTTAACATTTAGCTGCTAAAGAGCCAGGTATTTTCTCAGAGACCAAAACAGAGATAAAGGGAAGTGAATTTTAGACGTACATCAGGTGGACACCAACTCCAAGTGAAAGCTACTGTTGCTCCATGTCTTCTGGAGGTGTAAACAGGCAACTGTCATTATAAATGATTCTAAGTGGCTAAATTAGTTAATACTGCGTTAAAGTTAACAGAAGTCACAAAAATCAAGCATTCTTATTGCAATCAACTTATTGTGAAAATCATTTCCAAATGTACTGTAATTTATTATTACAGTAGGTAAGTAGAAGACATTAGCTAGAAAGCTACTGTGGGTTGTTGTTCAACGGCTCATTTGTTTTATCTCAGGCTAGCACTCATAACATTGGTTTTAAGGTATCATTTCAGAAGCAAGAAACAAATACAACAGACATTCATCTTGTACCATTCACAATCTACACACTGTTTCAAGTTAGAATGTTTTCCACAAAGACATAGCCAGCTGTATCCACCCTATTTATACAGTAGAGGCTTAAATATAGCCAGAGAACTGGTAATTGTGGCCTTAAAAGTGTCTTTTTATGAATGTTTTTCAAACGCAGGGTAAAGACTGGGTCTAGATGAATTATTTGCTACACTGAATACATATAACAGACATGCTGTGGATTTCATCTGTTATGATGAAGCTTAAACAGTTTTGTAGGGCTTGAAGGCTAAGGCTCCAGCTGTCTTGAACCACCTGAATGAACACGTCTACATTTTAGTTTAGTTGTCAAAAAAATATATTAGGTTACTTTTATAATCTTGTACATCTAAGATAAATAGATATGGAAGTCAAACTACAATATAAAAGGAACTGTTACTGTCTATTTGTCAATAGTTTTGGTGACATAAAACTGTATTAATCAGTATATAGTATATATATTTTTCATCTTGCCGGTTGGGGACAACGGAACACCACATAAACCCAGCATTGATTATATTCACCTTCACCTCACCTGCTGTTTGGTGATGGACAGGTAGTGAACAGTGGATTGATCAGACTGGCGGACCAGCAAACGGTATGATCACTTGGACAAGTTTCTGGGCTATAGACCATCCTTCTGCGGTATAGCAGCAACAAAAGATTCAGCTACTGCTTTGTTAGAAGCCGTTGGTGGATGGCACCGGCTCTCATACAGATAAGGCGATGCAATTGGTCGGACATAAATCACTCTTTGAATTGCATACATGAAAAGCTGTACACTATGTTGATAGCAACTAGTAAGATGCTAATGGTTTGAAACATGCTCTGTGCTAGATGCTGGTACCAAGAAAACTCCAAAAGAAAAGACTGTATTGAAGTGAAAGGGGAAAACGACATCTTTACTCAATGTCAATGATTTTTCAGGTGTCACTGGTCAGGGACATGGTCAACATAGATTCTTTATATACATGCATCAAGTTATTGAATGACTGGGGCTGCCACTAGCTCCAGCTCTTGTATTCATTCCTGGTGTGTTGTGTAACAGTTGAGAATTACATGTAGTTTGCTCTTTGTAAATTGAAAAAAGCAATAGACGGCCTCTGATCCTGACAGTCGCCTCAGTATGAATGCAGGCCATGTGTATGTACATATGTGCTGCCCACGCTGCTGTTTTGGAGTGCTGCACGCACATGTAAGGAGGTATTTATTAAGCGTGCGTACCACACACACACTCACACACACACATTGGCAGATGTGGGCCTCAGAACATTCGATCCTTCTACATGATGTTCAGTGTGCTGAGAGGTTTCCTGAGAGTTGTCATGTGTTGCTGGTTAAAGTCAAAGATAGAGAATGATGGTGTTTTTTTGTTTCACTAGCTTCTTATTTGTTTGTCTTTGGTTTGGAAAGCATTCCTTAAACTTAAAACTAGTCAGGTGTTGAGCCGTGTCTTTGTTTAATTGCATCATATCTTTACTAGCAGAGCATAAAGGGATACAACTAAAAAATAAAAGAGGAAAGAGAAGCAACATAACGGCAAGGTAATTAGGCAAAAAAAAAGCCATTCATTGTTTAGAAGATCATCAGGGATTTACAATTAGGCCAAACACATTGGGATTACAGAGTTGAGCAACAAAGGACAGAGGGTCAGCAGATGGAGCCAAATTAAAGAAATTGTAACAACAAAGGAAACTTACCATCAATATATTATTTAAGCAACTACCTTGCTGGCTTACCGAAAATGTAAAGTTAAAACTAAACCTGAGCTGTCTGGCTGCTAAGTGTACTATACATTCAGCAATTCCTAATTGTTAAGTGCACAGTAGTGTGTGAATAAACAATTTATGAGTTAGGTAGATTGACATTGAAGTTGACAACAATTGACATTAAAGAGACATTAACGACATTAACTTATCATCAGGTTGAATAGCAGTGTTTCACGGTCTTCTCTAGTTAAAAGCTTCATATCTCTTTCACCTGTGACCACAGCCAATGACGATGTCACGGTGTACTAACACACCCTGGAGTACACTTGCACATCACTGCAGCAAAGTGAGAGGTTAAACCACTGGAGGTTGGCAAAAACCCCTCAACCTACAACAAGTTCAGTGTCAAAATTAACAACAAAGTAACAAGAGGCATACAGGCAGACTGTTCAAAATAAATCACATCTCACAATAGTCGACTAGCAGACTCTATAGGAAATGCAGCACCCTGAAGCAATTAGTTGACATTATCTTTTTGATTTATAATGTTGTTGTTGTTCATTCAGATTTTTATTATTAGAATGTTAGGGTTAGGGTTAGGTTACTCACATGAACATCTGAATTACTGTGAAGAAAGATTCCAATTGGCCGCAGCTGTTGCAAGGAGCAGTCACAGAGGTGGAGCAGCACAGAAATGGCAGATGTTAATAAAATGCACACAAAGCTTCTGGTGAAGGCTGTAACAGGGAGTACCAACCTCACCAACAGAACTGCTAGCATCTTCTCTTTGCAGTATCATGTAAACATCTGGGTTTCTTCTGCCACTGTTCAGGCCTGGAGAATCCCCTGAACTGTAGGATGTACTCAAAATTTTTTGCTTTAAGTAATACCTGTTTTTTGTGTATCAAACACTCACTGTATGTAGACTTGAAAATTGTGAAAAGTTCATAGCTTCATTCTTCATGGCACACAGAGGCTGTGATCATTTTGAATTCATGTCAGTTACAATAGATTCTGCTGTGACTGTTTTTCTACATGGAATAAAGGGATCAAAATCAAACAAACCAAAAGTCCACACAAACATCTCAAACCACTGCTGCAGCACAATCAACTTTTCACTCCCTATCTCTATGTTCAGTATGCTCCAAACAGTCATAGTTTTTCCAGAATATGGCTAAATACATTGCTTCTATAATGTATGCCAGTTTGAACCTGCTTTCTATGATGATGAATGAAAATGAATTTACATCATAAGGATTTATCTCAGTTCTATTTTGTAAATAAAAACTTGGGTTTGAATAGGTTTAATCCCCAACCTCTTGAGGAATATAATCCTTTTGGGAAAACTAGAGTTTTGGAAGATGGTTGTTATTAATCTGTTGTGTAAGACCATCAGACAGACGAAAAATAAAAATAAACATGAGTTGGAACATTGCAAAATGGAGCCATCTTATTAGCATTTGTGTTTTTCTCTGGGATCAGTGAAAACTCAATTGACAAGGCACACAAGGAGGATAGACCAGTTGTGTTTCTGTTCTCAGTTAATATAAAATGTGGTTTGAATTTTTTCATGGCTTTCATGAGCCTGTGGTGTTTTCAACCCAGCCTGGTAAAAACCAAGAAATAGAAATAGTCTTAATATTATAGTTGGGTATCATCAATATGGCTTTCTGAAGCCTGATAATACCCAAATCATGTAACATTATTAATATCTGGCAATTTATTTGGCATTTATAATTATTATAATTAGATTAAGGTGTGAGCTCTCCTCCACTGATGTCACAGCAGTTGTTGAGTTGATGGAAACCACCTGCTGTGACATCACTGAGAGTGTTTACATGGACATGAGTGTCCCAGTTATGAGGCTTATCCCGGTTTTGATCATATTCAGGATATGGTGTTTACATGGAACACAGAGAAATCTGGTTATTCATATCCCTGTATACATGATAGTATCCCAGTTACTGATTACTGCTTTCTATTTGCGCATGTGCCTGTGATGTTTACAACACAAACCGGCAATTTTGAAATCATTAATCTGACAGGACAGGAGGACTCTGTAGCAGGTGATTAAAACCACCCAGAACATCTTTGGTACCCATCTACCGAGCATCAGTGATATCAGTGAGATGAGGTGCCCCAGCCACAACCTGTTCACCCTGCTGCCGTCTGGCAAATCACACAGAAGTATCCACTGTCGTACCACCAGACTCCAGAGCAGCTTCTCTCCTCAGGCTGTGACACTCCTCAATTCATCCTCTGCACTCCATCATAATTAATAGTTTTTTTGTTTTTTATTTTTTTTATGTGTAGCATGAAGGAACTACAGCTTGCATTTCATTATATAACTCTGCACTGTACAAATGCAGGTGGGCCAGCAGGAAGTTTGCAAGAACAATATTATTTCATACGTTTGGACATATACTGTACCATCCATTCTACATAATCCATTTGGAGCTCCCTTCATTCTCTCGAAAATAGTACATTTTTACTTACACCCTAATTGCTGGGGTCATGAGAATTTGGAGCTCTAAAATGGAGTCATGGGACAGACAGTTTTGAGAGAGCCTTGCAGTCCCGAAGTTAATTTGAGAATTTGGGGACTTTGGCAATGTGCAGTGAGTTTACACGTAATCAAAAATGATAGTGGATATATTAAGCCTTACAAAAAAAAGACATGTAAATGTATCATGTCATGCAAAACACATTTCACATGTTAATCACATGTTAAGCACCATTTTACGTGAAAAATATTTTTACTTGTAGTTTTTGGACATTTCACATGACAGATCCACATGATATAGGCTGTATGTGATTTTCAGAAATGTAATATGTGAAATCTAAGACATCATATGTGAAAACATCAATTTAACATGTAATGTGTGCAACACACACGTGACATTACACATGATAAAATCAAATACAGACATATGGTTTGTCATCTGTGAAACAGCATTTCTCATGTGATGAATTCACATATAGGCATGTGGGGTTTTTGGACACTACATATGTGAAATGTATTATTTCACACACGTGACCTCAGTATTTCTAAATATAGGTTATGGTCTTGTGTCTTTGTCAATAAGTTTGATCACCACTGTGTCAATCAGAGATAGTGAGACAGAGATAGAAATGGTTTCTGGTACTATGCACCTCACTTCTTGAATAAACTGCAAAACAAACTGAAGTTAGAGACATTCTTCTGAGGGGCTTAAAGGTTCTACTACTCTACATGTCACTGTGTGTGTGATGACTGCTTTGTATGACTGAATTGTCTTGTTGTGATGTTGTATATGCGTAATTTGTTCTCAGGTCTCTCTTGTAAAACAGTTCTTGAGCTCAGTGAGATTTCTGTGTATTTACACAACATGTAAACATCTATTTATCTGAAAATGGCCATTTGTGTGTTGGGCTATTGAAAAGGGGCAGATGACCATGTTGACCAGGTGCATGTTACAGTGTAGTGTATGGAGAGCTGTGGAGGCTACTTGCTTAGGCTCCATAGCTACACCGTAAATCCCTTAACGCACAACTATAAATCCACCTTAAGTCTAATATCAGAATCAGGTTTATTGCCTAGTAAGGTTTCACATACAAGGAATTTGCCTTGGTATATTGGCGCATAACAATAAACATATAGAAAATGAGAAAGTCAGATGTGGAGACTATATGCTAATGTAACATGTAGTGTCTATGGGAGGAGATAAGAGTCCATGTCAGTGGGGGTCCCCGGCCTTGTTGATGAGGCCAGTTGAAGATGGGAAGAAACTTATGGCGTGAGGTTTTGGTCCTGATGGACCTCCTGCCAGAGGGGAGTGTCTCAAAATCTTTGTGACGGGAGTGGGAGGGGTCGGCCACAATCTTTCCCGCATCCCTTAGGGTCCTGGAGGCACACAGGTCCTGGAGGGGTGGCAGATTGGAACCAATCACTTTCTCAGCAGAAGATGTCAGAGATGTGTTTTCCCAGCTTCGTGTGCTGTCTCCTGTCAGACAGGAAGTCAGTGATCCACCTGCAGGTGGTAATATTTACCCTCCAGCTCTCTGGCTCTGGTTTGGTCTCCACCAACAAAGTTGATGAGAGTGCTGGGACTGAACCAAAACAGTAAATGTTCAACTGTAAAACCGAAACGAGCTGAAAGATGTTAGAGCTGCAAAACTGACTGATAATTACACTTAGTCATTTGATTCATTGTCAACATAAAAATACTAATTGAAAGACATGTACCTGTCCCTTGAGAATTTGTTTCTGTCCTTATGAGACATTTGTTCATCATAAATATAGAAATACAACAACAGCAACAACAACACACACACACACACACACACACACACACACACACACAGATCTCCGGTGACAGTTTTGACTCTATAGTGGGCCACAGATGGTTCATGTATTTTCCTTCATTCTACATTCAGTGGCATTGTGAGTCATGGTCTATCTCAGCCATGTCAAACCCAGTGCCTGGAAACCAAGCAAACAGTTCAATAGTAAAGGGGGATTTACTGGGTAACAATAGCAAACCATATGTTCCTGTGTCCCATCCATCATGGCTGACACCAAAACACCGACAGAGCCTCCTCTTTTCTCTTTCGCTGCCTTTTCTCCCTCTCTGACACACACACTTTCCAATGCAAGGCACTCTAGAGGTTTAACTCTGTGTGTGTGTGTGTGTGTGTGTGTGTGTGTTTCCACATTCTGACAGGTGGTGAAAGGCCATGCAATGCTGCCTGAGGGACATACAAAAAAATAGCGCTGAGATTGTCTGCACACACAGCTGTACTTTTAATCACTTGGGTTACTGCATAGGTGCGAAAGAAAACCCCACACACCAGCACGTCACATGGAGTATTTCTGTTGAAAAGGTAGAGAATGAGGCTAAACCATTACAAGAAGTACTAATAGAGGGCTTTCAGCTGATGAACACACCCTCTAAATGTCGTATTGGAGGTCCTCAGGTGTTGGGCAATATGGCTGTGAAAACACAGACACAGTAAGTGCTGTTTATGACTTGTCAATGACTGTTTCTTCAGCTACACATGTGCTTTATTTTATACTGAATGTTTTTGTAAGGAAACCACAGCACCTGGTAAGGTCCACGGACTGTAGAGAAACAAGGATCATCTGTGACATCACACAACAATGTTTGATAGGATGTTCTGAAGCCGGGAACTTGGGGTTGGTAGTTAATGAAGCCAGAAAATACAAATCTGACTGTGATAGGCTGAGAAAAACACACACTAAAGTGAAGTTAGTTAATGAGAACTGAGTTGAATCTATCTCCCAACGAGTCCTCCAAATTTAACTACATTACTTGTCCATGCCCCGTAGAACAACACAGAAGAGTTTTCTGATCTGGCGCCCCTGTCAGCAGGACCACATCATTTGTCTGTGCCTTCCAAAACTGTTACAAACCACTGCTGAAAAATAAATCTGTTTATGATGTGACAACACTATGGTGAAGGTTTGGTTAGGTTTGGGGTAAGATCATGGTTTGGGTTAAAATAACTACTTTGTTAAGGTTGAGGGACCTTCTTCGTCATGGTTACAATAATAAACACATGGTCAACGTTAGAAAATGATCATGGTCATGCTTTAAAAAACATGTTTACAGTTAGTTGTAGAAACAAAGTCTCCGGTGGAAGTCTGCCGAGTTTAAGCCTGAGGTTTTGTTGTACGCCCGCTAGAGGGCTTTGTCACTTGAACGTGAACAGATGTTGTTTTGCTGAACTTGCTGATACAACTGATACTGCTGTTTTTCTTGGGAGGACAATCTCATATCTCCAGGGAGAGGCTACGGTGTTGTGAGGTTTCCCATTCACTTCAATGCAGTTAAAAGCCATTGGTTTCAGGAAAGAAACTGGAGAAAGAGCAGCAACGGTAAGAACTGCATGGGTTATCTTTGTACAAGCCATCTCACCTACTGATATCATGAATCCCATCACAGTTTAAAAGAGCTTTATTTGAGATCAGTTCATCCACCCCTGTCCACCGGAAATTACATTTATATAGAACAAATTTTCAGCAGTAAATACACATTGGAGGAAACCTATTGCCACCTGGATTACGTTTTCTAGTAACATAAATAAGGAAATGTTGTTAATTAACACAAAGCCACAGAATGCTGATACTGAACATATTAATAAAATGTTCACTGACAACATATTTCATTTATTTTCTGTCACGGAGGAAAATAAAACTAATTTGTGTGCACAAATGACTAAATTGGGCTCTTCAATTACTTAATTTGTGATCTCAAATATAATAATTTGTGTGCATGGCATCATGGAACATAACAATAAAACAACACTGTTAACATTTTAACATTTTAAAGTGTTTATGTGTATGTCAATATATTAATAAAAGACAGTGTTGTTCAATAAATCCAAAATATATCCATGTATCTGTCCAAAATTGAAACAATATCATGACAAATCCTGAAAAAAAGGTTATGTTCTGTCAATTCTTGCAAATAAGTAATTCAATTAAATAAGTAATTGAATAGCATGATTTAATAATTTGTGCAAACAAATGATTAATTTTAGAGCACCATTTATTAATCTGTGTGCACAAATGAGTTTGTTTTTTTCTCTAAGACACCTGATGGGGCCATCATCCTCCAGCCAAACAAACATAATAACCTACAGCTCCCCTGACTGAAATCTGGGGGGAAACACTCACTCCATCATCTTAACTGTCAGATTAGTATTTAGTTTCTGAAGTGGTTTATTTAATCATTTCTATGACGATGTGGATGGATAACAACTAGCCTAAATATGGAGTTTGTTACTGATTATCACTATGATATTTCTGTGTCGTGAAAGCAGAGGTAGTTATATCATTAAGCAAAACTGTGGTTTGGACCAGTGTTAATGGGAGATTGTGTAAAGACTGGAGTGAACACACACACACTGTGATTCCACCTGTTTAGTGTCATGAAACTTGAAAGTGGAGGAAAAAACACTAAAAATCAGGATGCACTGCATATCTCTGTCCAAAGTAAAAAACAAAACAAAATTGCATTAAATCCAAGCAGCTCATTTAGATCAGATAGTCCATTACCTGCTACCTGTCACTGTTTATTTTGCACTGCAGTAGGTAAATGGCTAAATGCATTGTAGTGTAGTAGGCTACACAGTGGTGTATGTCTAGCTAACTGACAACAGTATTGCTGAAACAATGTCCAATATACAGTAGCATCTCAACAATTATTGAATTTGAGTGCACAAAGTATTATTTTCTCTCCATGACGCCATAGAAACTAAAGGAGAGTGTTTTATTTTAGCAACTAGTGGCCATGAGAGAAACAGCAGCTCTCATGGCAGTCAGATTGGTGTGTGTGTGTGTGTGTGTGTGTGTGTGTGTGTGTGTGTGTGTGTGTTCCATCATCTTCACCTCCTTCATGTGACTGATTCCAGAACACTCTTCCTTGCAGCAGTGTGTCAGTGGGGCTTGTAGATGAACTGTGAACAGAGCAGACATGAGATCCTGAAACTGTGAGTGGAATTTATTGTTTGTTGTGATATCAGTGAGCTTTGTGTGTAAGTGGGCTAAGGCACACATTGCTTTTGCTCTTGAGTTTGAGCTTGTGTTTCCTTTATCATTTATACCTTTGCTCCACTAAAGCCTGTTTATTACCATTTAAATCATTTTCTGAATACTTTTGAGCCCATCTGAAGCAGCTTAGTGAACTTTCATACAGATACTACCAGTTTATAATTGAAAATGGTGATAGGCAATATTTTCTGCCAATGTAGCGTATCTATAAATGAAACAGGCCTCTCCAGTGGTGTACAGTGTGTCTCCATTGTTTGCAGGGAGCTACGGGACCACCATTGTTTTTCTGTATAAATGTTGTTGTTTTTTTGTATATTTAGGTTCCTGAAATAAATAATATGCTAATAGTAAAGGACTTGTCAACGTGCGTGTTTATTAGTGCAATTTGTGTCTAATTAACACAATGCTGTCTATGCCTGCTGTGTTTGTATACTGTGCAGCTAGCATTGGGTGTTGTGTTAAGAGTAGCTTCTTATGTTTTCCATAAGACCAACATTTGAGGCTGTGGGCATGTTCATAATTGTCATAGGATGCAACCTATGTCTGGCCTGTTTACCGCAAACCATTGCCTGTCCACTGTGCGTTGGCATTATTATTGTTTCTTGGCCGAGAGCGATTAAAAAAAACATGCAATGGTGAGTACATTTTCTGTGTCTTTGTTGTCCCAGGCTAAATATTCTCTGTATGAAATGAAATGTATTGATAGTATATTTTTTCTCTTAGGCAGGTGCATTCATTAATGCACATACATGTGTACAGTACCCTCCAATCCCCCCACCCCTGAAAAATAAGGCTCCCCTGAAACCCACGGTGTAATTCGAATACTGATTGTTTGTTAAATGTCAAACATAGGTCAGCAAAAACACTGCAGCATATTTCCCCGTATACTGTAAGTTAATCAGAATCTAGCCGTTCTCTCTTCTCATAAAGTGTTACCATGTTTATTCTGTTGTGTATAGCTATATAAATCCTCTTGCCATATAACACCTTAAGGTTTGTTTTAGTCCATAAGTTTTGCAGGCCAAATGGTACAGATTTAATAGTTGCTTAAAATAATTGCTAATTATTTTAATGATTATTTTCATGGTAAGGTAAACAATTTGAGGAGCAATATGCACCAAACAAACAATAGTACCTCCACAATACCAATACCAAAGGATTTTATAATGAAGAATAATTAGTGTAAATTTAAAATTGCAAAAGTTACAATTACAGATGTTGAGTGTCTGCCTAATAAATGCAAGGACAGACCACCAGGTGTAGATCATTTAGATGTCAAATTTCTTAGAATTGTAGTCAGTTTAATTGCTGTTCCTGTTTGTCATATTATTAATTTGAGTATTGAAAAATGTATTTGTCCACAGGCATTGAAGATAGCAAAAGTTATTCTGCCTTCAAAGAATCCTGAAGATTAGGCTGGGTTTTTATTATCGCAATAGGGCCTGCCTTAATTTAGCAACTGGTAAAACACAATGTTTTAGACTATGGGGACATTATTTACATGCATGCTGCCTCCTCTATACTCCGATGCTTCTATTCTGTGTATCACAGTTCTCCACGTTTTTTATCCAACTCATTGTCCCGCACACATCATTGTGTACTTTATGATCTGGTTTCCAGGCCTTCATTAAGCCGAAGGAGACAGCAGCATTGGTATATTTTTATTTATAAAGCCATACTGGGGAAGCTCCCTTCATATCTGTGTAATCTCCTATGGGTGCAGTTTTACTTGATTTCAGTTCGACGTTCGGTGATATAGATCATTCTTTGTTGTTAGATAAGCTGAAACAGCATGGCTTCAATTTTACTGCATTAAAGTGGATGGAGAGCTAGAGTTTTCTGTAATGGCAGTTTGTCAAAGATCAGACATGTTACTTGTGGTACCTCAGGGTAGCTGTTTAGGGCCGCTATTGTTTTCTGTCTTTGCTGATGATCTTCCATTAGTTTTAGAGAAGGCTGAAACTGTTATGTATGTGGATGACTCAACAATACATGCAGCTGAGTCATCAATAGAAAAGATGAATAACATTTTACATAAGGAGTTAAAGCTACTGGGGTAACAATGGCCAACAAGCAACAAATTGGTGCTTAAAGTTGGTAAAACAAAGTCAAACATAATAGGATCAAGTTATCAGTTAAATGTTGAGCCAACACTGAAATTAAACATAAACAATATACCTACTGATTAAGTACAAGAGACAAAACTTCTGGGTATAACCTTGGATCATAAATTATCATGGTCTAAACAAATTGATAACATTGTGAACAAAATGGGAAGGTGTGTCAGTTGTAAGAAGAGTTTTAAAAATTATGCCACCAAATGTCATCAGACAAGTTCTAAATGCTTTAGGTCTGATGCAGCTTGATTACTGTTTCGTGATTTTGTCCAGTGCTTCAATGAAAGAGATACAGAAATTATAAATAACTCAAAATAAAGCACCACGTTACAGTGCTCTTATAGAACAGTCAGAGTTGGCTAACTGTCAGTCAGAGCTCCACCTATTTTTTGTTAAATTTAGTCAGAAATGCACTGGTGACACGTTAAAACAGTATCTCCAAGTATTACAGGAACCATAATTGAGTATTGTGTGTGTAAACTAGGAAAATGGCGTAATAAATAAAATGTAAACCTGGTGAAAGTAGAAACCTCCCTAGGCGGAGAATGAGAAATTTATTTTAATACCCTATTTTTCTTGGAATTAAATGTGTGAAAGCACAGGATGGATAACTATATAACTTAAGAAGGTCATTCAGACCGGACAGGATTTATGTTTATTAAGAATTACTATTTATTTGCGTGAAGAAGAAAAGAAAAATCAAGTTTGCTATGAATTCTTGAGGAATTGTGATTATTATTATTTATAATTTTGGGTTTGGCTTAAAGTCTGTTGAAAGGTTGAGAATTTTGTTTCTCTTCCGTATGTACTTGATTGTTAATTAAAAGAGATGAGCTGTTTTGTTTATTGTGTTTATGTGGCTATAGTGAGTATAAGTGTGTATGACTGATGTGTGTGGACCCCAGGAAGAATAGCCAATGCTTATGCTGGTGCTAACTGGGGACCCTAATAAAGAAAGAAAATCTGTTCATTTCATATTGGTATTTATATATGTGATAGCCACAGACTGTCATTTTGTTGGCACTGTAAAATAAAGGCTGTGTTCAGATTGACATGGGCACTGTGTGAAAAACATATAATCCCCTAATCAGTTTTTCAGACCGCTGTGTGAGGGCACAGTCGGTATGCTGACACACAGGGCTCCTACAGAAAAATGCAGGGTTGTCTAAGTGTCCAAGTTGGACCTGGTTCAACTCTTGCCGCAACATCATCCAGCCAGACCCTGTGTTGGCCAATCCCATAATTCTACAATCTTTGAGACAGAGGATAAAATGAGTATGATAACTTTACAGAGTTACAGAGTAAAATCCAGTTTCAGAGTGTTATAACCTGCTGTGCAGTGTTTTGCCATCACTCATCTATTTTCAAACCTGCCTTTTTGAAGGCACATACAGACTCAGTTAGAGACTAACTGTTGAACGTAATGGAGCCTTTAGTAGCCAGATATTTTAAAAGAGAGTGAATATTGGACTTAGATTCATCAGGTGGTCAGAAACGCAATCCAGATGAAATACCAAAGTTTCTCTGTAACTGCTGGACATGTAAATAAGTATATTTAGTCTACAGTCACTTTATTTATTTATCTATACTTTATTATCAATTAATCCAACATCAGCCATACATTTATTGCTTCACTTGAATTCTTCCATGGTGGAAAGCCCCTGATAACACTGGATAATAAAACAAACTGGATTTTTGAGGCCAATCACAAACTGAGAGTTTAAAAAAATCTGATGATGATATTGGCCTATATTCACCTTTTAACTTAAATAAGGATTTTTGATAAGGATCCCTTAAATTTGTCCATTAGTTTTATGACCAAGGAACATACTACTCCACCACCTTCCTCAAAAGCATCACAGATAGTGGTGGTGTGAGTGAGCATGTCGAGTACAAAACTGCACATCTTAGAGTAGATGAACCTCATCCAACTAAAACATCATATTCTTCATTTCAAAGGAGGACATCTCTGCCTGGATCCCAATATCGGCTCCATATATGGATTTAATTCAGACCCACACACAGTCCACATACACCCACTCCCAGGCGGATATCTGTAAAGCTGTGTAATAACTGAAATTAAACATCTGGTTAGCGGAGACAGAGACAGAGCTAATGGAAAACAACAACACTGAATTTATCATGGTGTCTAACTACATCTGCCATGACAATGGAGCTTTATGCTGAAGCTGGGAGCCAGTTGGCCAGTAAGTGACGGATGGAGCCTGTGGCCTCAGGGTTTGTACTGTAGGTCTGACTGCAAACAAGAGACTCTCTCTTCAACAGACACTTTATTCTTCCACACTGCTGGTCAGTGAGCTGCTGCTGTGGGCAGATGTGTGTGTGTGCTCACATACTGTTTCTAGAGATTTTTAAATCAGTGAGAAATACAAAATATTGACAGATGAACACAGTGCCCGTATAACGTACCAGGCAAACAAGTGCAAATGAATTGAATTTAAATCCACAAAACAAATAACCAGAGCTGGTTAGGACGGAGTGGTGGTAGTGGTGACACAACATCAACAAGGGGAATTCTGTTCAAAATAATTTCAAAACTCTTGCCAAACCTTAAAAATGTTGTGGTAGAACTATGAGAAGGGTGCTGCAGGCTTAGATGAGCCATGCCTTCCTCCACCCAACCTTAAAGCGATGGTGGACTGGTAGCTTTCCATTTGAAAACAATCCATCTGATGGTCATGGACTCTGCCGGGCTTGCACAGGGTGGAGTCACCTCTAGGCTGCCGCCAAGATACCACTATCAAGATCAAGACACTCATCATTAATAAATTTCATCATTTAAGTGTGTATACCTGGATTATCTGGATAAAAGTTTCAGTTTGAAAACAAAATAGTTTGTACGAAGTGTCCAAACATGTCTAAAGGCTAAAGTGTTTATACCTGATCCAAATGGCCACATTTAGGTGGGTTAGGGCAGGTAGGGCAGGTTTAGGGCGAGATGAAAAGCCTGCTGTCACTGAGAGGGCAAGATACAATCAATCATACAAATGGAGATGCAGGAGCACACTAGAGTCAGTCTCTACTTGAATACTATGCTTATTTTTACACTTTTCTCTGTCTTAATGATTCAAACAATGACTAAAACACGTTTTCTTCATAGCTGTAGAGAACATAGGCCTAAATGAGGTGATGTAAGAACTTTCATGGGGTTTTCCTTTTTTCTGTCACCACCACAGAGCCCCTCCACATGAAAAAAAAATTTTTTTTCATTTTTTATTCAAATACAAATGCTGAACAGCAGACAAATTAAGTAAATATCAATGATAGTACACATTAAAGCTAATGAAACATGTACTACAAGCTAGACATTTTCAGTGAATACTATTAAAAAGATTATAACATTGCTTAAGGACATTCATTTGATTCATTTATCTTTTTTTATTACATTTACTCTAAGAGAAAGAATACTTGGAAATTATACACTTACATACTTTTTGAATTGGAACTATTAACTATCAGTACATATGAGTAAATTGAATGAACAATTATGCAGTTAAACTGGCTTTTTTAAAATTTAAAATGTATCTAAAATAACTGAAAGTTAAAATTTGTCCTAAATCGATACTATACGAAGGCTCAGTTATAATGACTTTAAGATAATGGAGAAGGTTACACTACAGCAGATTATAATTGGGTACTGAGTAGTATGTTATTAAGTTATAAAGTAGGTTATTATATTAGATAATGGAGTAATATCTTATATTACAGTAAGCAATGGAATATGACATTATCCCCCAATAAATAAAACAAGTGTTTCATTAAAACAGGTAAAGGAATATTGTGTTGTGTTGCAGTGGATACTTGAATAAATGATTTTACATAATGAAATATGTTACGCTATAATGTGTAATGAAACAGTATAATACTGGAAATAATAGAATCATGCATTATACTGCAAAAGGTAATGGAATAAGATGTTACATTATAGTAGATAATGTAAGAGTATATTTTATTTCAGTGGGTAGTAGAATAGTACATTGTAGTACACGGAGTACCATGTCATATGTTTTTAACTCAAAAGACTATGTATCCCAGATGACCTCAGTACATCTATATGAACAAATGATTCATTCTCCTCCTCTTTGCTGCCAGTGGGCCTTCTCTCGCTGGCCCCTCACTATTCATGTCTGTCGACAGCATGATGTAGCCACATGGGGCCAAAATGCTGAGTCCAGCCCCTGACATCCTCCTCACTCACGACCTTTGACCCATTACAAAGAGGATGTCTCTCTGGACAGAGATTTCCCTGCTGTTTGACGGCTGTGTGGCACAAAAAGCAGCCTGGCCCTGTTGACACGGGCATTAAGAGGGACAATGAGGGGACAGACTGGGAGGCCCCCCTGGAAAACAACACTTCCTGGATGGGCATATTGGCAAATCACCATATCTGTCTTACCTGAATGGTTATCTTCTCATGCTGAAACTTTCAACTTTTACAAACTATCAGATTATTATTAATGATAGTACTATCAGAGAATGAGTAGAGCATACAGAATTTTCTTAGCTTTCAGGGCTGACATATAGTTAATTGGGTATATGATATACAATAGATTAATGTGTATAAAAGTAACAGTAATGCAGGTTACATGCAGATAAGGTCCCTTCAGGAAAATATGATTTGACAAAAACTCCACAACTTCACTTGCAAACTTTTTTCCAGAGCATTCAAGTACATCGCACGGCCTTCACCAGTGGATGCAGTTGTCATGGATGTTCAACGATGGTTTTGGGGAAGGATGTGACTGGCTGTTAACACTCTGTGTCCCAAGTTCCATAGGACACATGGTGGCAACTGAACAAACTCCATCCAGTTATGAAGACTCTGAGATGCAGTCAAAAGCGCAGGGGGAAAAAAATAATAAGTGGACTTTGATTTAAATGTTTCTTTTTTTGTCAAACTGCTATTATCAAGAAATAACTTTCACATTCTGTTTTACTACATATAATACTGATCCTTGACCAAAGGTTGTGCTTGAACCACCTTTATATTTCCTATAACCTAATTAGATTTAATAAAACATTTATTATAGTCAAGTTTTGAAACAATGAAAATAGTATTACTCCCACTGCTATACTGCCTATCTTTAATTTGACCTTTGTTTTAATGTGTTTTAATGTTTACAGTGAGTTACATATTTGATATAGCACTTGTTACCAAGCACAGTTTTTGCTCTCTCTTGATCAGTTGTTCCCAACCTTGGGATCGCAACAGTCAAGAGAGTGTTAAGAGGACAAAAAGCATATTCCTGCAACACAAATTAGGTTTCATATTTCAGGTTGTACTCTAAACTGTTTTCTGTTTTACTTTTTCATAGGAATTGCTTGGCAATTGTACGTCTTCTGGCTTCTAAAAAGTATTCCAATAAAACAAAGAATAACCAGTCTTTTATTGAACTGGTCATGACATGTAATGCAACCTGTGATGAGGGATCCCAAGTAGACATGGCATTGTTTCAAGTGGTCACAAGCCACAAAGCGAGGAACACACTGCTCTAAAAGAAGCATTGTATCATTACATATTATCACCATTTAAACAGCTTTTTCATTTCAGTAACTTCACTTGGAAATTCTTAATTTTAGCCCACTATCATTATGCGTTATGACCAATCTTAGCAGTATACATAATTACACAGCTATGCATTATATCATAAAATACTATAGATCTAATATGCAAAGATTTTAAACGTATGCTAACATTTATTTTAAATCTAGCATGTATTTAGTATAGGATGTTGGAGAAACCTCAGTCTTTTATAGTTACATACAGTCGATATGCAGGAAGGTTGACACATCAACACACTGATCATCTGATGTGTTTAAAGCTGCAAAATGTTAATGTAATGTCTCATAGTTCCTTTATTTACAGTAGCTCTGTGCCTTTGTGTGGGTGACTCCCAAATAGCCTCTGTCGTCTCGAGCTGAATTCATAGTAAATCTTCAGGGCAAGTAAAGTGGAGCAATGACTTCTTCTAATAAACCAATACAACATGAAGAGGAGCTATTTTGTATATATACTGTAAGATTCAGAAATATTTATACTGATGAGTGCTTTGTCTCTGTGTATTTTGCGTGGGTTTCTTCTGGGTGCTCCAGTTTCCAGACATGCAGCTTATGTGAACTGGAAGTTGACATTGCCTATAAGGGCTCGTGTTTTAACTAAGCAAGTTTTGCTGTGTTCTTCGTCCTGTTATTAGATTAGATTAATTAATTTTATTTTATTTTTTAAAGATTTTAGAGTTCACAGAGAAAATGTAGAATCATTCTTTTACTAAAATATTTTTGCTGTCTGTCTAAAAACTCTGCTCCTTTCGTACTTACAGGCAGTGTTGGGGAGTAGTGAACCACATGTAGTTAAACTACAATTTTGCCTTTCATATTTGCAGAGTGATTCAAGTAGTTAACTACTGAAACTACAATTTTGGGCCATAAAAGAAAAGGATATTTTTATTTTACCATTTCTTCTCTACTGCCCAGATAAGATTGTTTCATTTCGGACAGGTTTGGGTCTCCGGGGTAATTCCAGGAAGCTGGATTGTCAGATCACCTGTGAAAAATATTTAGCAATAGTTTTTAATGTTTTGAATCTGGATTTGTAAAACTAAACCTGAATATGTTGGGTGTCAATTAATCAAAGTATTGATTATTGCTATTTATTAACAAATGTTCAGAGAAGTTGTTGCGTGCTATTTTAGAAGTTAGCTGGCTAACTTGGTGTAATACCCCCACCTGGACTGTAGATTCTGGAAGGCAGGTGTCTGACTGATGGACACTGTGTACAAAACCAAGCTGACATTCCTGCACTTTCCCATGAACAGTGGGGTATTTTATTTTATTGTTTATGTGCGACCTGTGAACAAGTGGGCACTTTTTGCAATAAACTCAACTGAGTGAAATTTTGTATGTACATTTTTTTGTTATTTATTGTTACAATTTTATATCGTATGTACATTGTCAATTTGATCATTTTAAAAAAAGCAGTTTGAACTACTTTTTTAGCTTTAGTTAACCAATTTAGATTTCTCCCTTGGAATAGTTCAACTTCTTCCAGTGTGACGTCATTGGTAGCTTGCAAAGCTATGCTTTCAAAGTAGCTTCCCCAACACTGCTTATAGGATGTGTTAATTATTGCTTTGTAGTCATCCATTAATATCTTATACTTCAGTATACTTAACTGGGGAAAGCTAACCATTGTGCTTAAGGTAGACATAAAGAACACCACCAGAGTAAGCATCACTTATAGAATACATTAAACTGCATGTGAATTTGTCCAGAGTGCTGCATCTCTTGTAAACATAAAATGGTATACATTTGCAGATGTATTTCAGAATGTCTCCTTAATGTGCACACTTTGAACTGACTGATCACATGCTGTATATGCTTCATCGTATATATTCAGGCAATGACAGTATGTGCAATCCTGTCTCCTGGATGTGATGTTCATATACTACTAATTTGTTTTGCCAAGTCATTTTTTGAGGGAACTGCCTGAATTATGTCCAATGGCAAGGTTTTCAGACCTTGATACCAGAGGCTGAGGTTCACATCTTGAGTCCCGGGTGCGGTTAGGTTCAGGCACTTTGGTTAAGGTTTAGGAAAGATCACGGTTTCCGTTAAATGTCAATCAATAAACTTATCCTGTCTCATGTTTCAAGTCACTTTAGACTTTTTCAGTGTTTAACCAAAACCATAACTTTCCCTAACCTTAACCTGATGCTTTAAGTGCCTAAACAGAATCATGAAAAAGGTTCATCATGGTTTAGTTAGCGGGTATTGTATTGCAAGAGCAGATATTGCAGAAAAAACATATTGTTGTCAGTGGACATGTTGCAGATGCGTTCTGTATGAACATTTTGCAACTTTGCAGATACGCTCATTATGTTGATAACAAACAGAATTCAGGCGGCATTTCGTTTCTCTTGTGTAACATATTTGCTGTTGCAAATTAGAAGTATACGTATAAACGTCACATCTAGGAGACAGGGTTGCAATTGTACTATATTTTCTTTCTGCAGCAGGTCATTGGCTTCACAGCCCTGCTTTCATTGTCTGTTTTTGTTTTTGTCATTTCATTTTGGCCTTGTGGGTGATATCACTGGTGTATGGGACCACCTGTGACAGGGTTGCAGTGGACGGGCTGGGTGGAGGAATTTAAAGGAGCATTAATTCCTCTGACACAATACTGGCTTAAATGTTGCCCTCTGTTATTCTGTATCTTTTAAAGACACTCTTTGCTCCTCATATGTGTGATAACTTGTACAGGTTAAGTTTCCTTTGTGCCTTTGAATGTTCCTGGTTATGTCTACACAAAAAGAATGAGAAGAGGTTATAAAAAACAACAACAAAAGAATGTTGCGGGTCAAAGTCAAACTTGTAGGCCTAATACTGCAGTTACAGTAACAGCATATTTATCCTCTTTACTTTGCCCCTGCAGTCTGTATATGTATGCTCTGGATATTTATGCTTTATATTAAACAAGGTGACAAGACATTATAAGTCCACACAGTTTACATGCTGTATTTATGGGGCACACCTCCACCATTACAAGCAAGAATTTACTATCCTATATTTTCATAAAAGTAGTCTATTAGAGACCCTAATCTTACCCCAGTCTTATTCCATCTGTTTGAATCTACTTACTAAAAATATGGTGTGAATCTGTATCAGAAAGATTGATATCAGCCTGAAAGGATGGTAGGAGGTAAATGTAGTTTATTATATATACACTGTATATAGTAGAGAGTATATTGCACTACAGGTATTACTGTTACTAATACTGTTTCCATACTTTTAACATCTGCTTTTGTCACGTTAACCGGTCTCGTTCTGCGCATGTCCTCTGCGGTCCATACGCAAAACCGGAGGCTGTGGAGAGAGAGAGAGCGAGAGAGAGCGAGAGAGAGTTATCAGGGGATCCATGGAGCATGTCACCGCACCGCTGTTTTCTATGTCTTCTTGTCCACGATGCACTTTAGGATTTCAATAAGATGCGTGTGTGTTTCCAGATAATCAGTTTCTTCCTCGCCGTAAACTTTTACTGCCAGCCGCTCCGAGCTCAGGGTGAGTCTGTGTCTGTGATTTCAACTTCAGAACTGGGAGTCTGTGTGTCCATATTGCCGCCTGTGTGTGTTTTCATGCTTTGGTAAACTTGCTGAAAAATGACAGAACAGTGTGTAACTCAAGCTTAAAGCCATCTGTTCTTTCGTGCGTACGCTGCTCGGGACTAACTTGTTGATTCAGTGACAGCTGGCATCCTGTTGGCCCGATAGATCTCGCTCATGTAGTGTGAACATCACGCCAAACTCCATGCAAAATCTTACAATGTGACATTCCCTTGCTTATCGGTGAGCTTGAACAACTCGCAGACTAGTAATTAAGGTGTATTCTGAATCATAAAAGTCCTCTGGTGAAGTCGGGCAACGAAATGTCCAGCAGCCAGCACTTTTTTCAATAAAACCTGTAGGTTTTAACTAGTTCACAGCGCTAGCTACCGCCCACAGCGCAGTGTCTAGGTGTGAAATCACTGTGGGAATAACGGGGAAAAAACTATTGTAAAAGTTTGAATTTAATCGTTAGGGAGTATTTGTTGCACGCCGAATTCAGGAGTGCAGCCTTCACATTCACAAAAGGTTTTTAGTGGTGTTTTTTACGTTTGTACATTTCCCGAAAATCGACGATATCTGGAGTTAATCCATTATTGGAACGAATGTTAGCATGACGCTCTATCCGTCTCGGAGAAGGCAGCGTACTGTATGGAGCTAGCATCCTGCGGAGCGTTTTCTGAGAGCAAGAAACTCTTTTGAATGAGCCTTTGAAGTTTACAGGACAACTGTGGCGTAGTTAATATAAAGTTTCTCCTTTGCGTTCCTTCTTGCAGTATGTGTCTGCTGGTAGGGAATATAATAGTTTTGAAAGTACATTTGTTCGGTGCCGTGTATGAGAAACAGCCGGGGACATGGAGCTGACATAGCGGATCGGAAAAAAGTCAAAAGGGACCGTTACGGCGATGGCAAACTTCATGAACAATTGAGCACTTTTACCTTGGTTATTGGTAATTACACACTGCCTTTAGCAATAATTCTTAAGATATTTTACGCATCAGTAGGACCCATTCTACAATTCGGCATCAATCCCAGACCCTGAAACACATTTATTTCTATAAAATGTTCATGTTTTAACTGGTTGGCGGGTTATTCCAAAATCATTCTCTCTCCAAAATACACCTTAGCAATGGCATGTTTAGAGCAGAAAGTTGTTTTCATTCACACCAGTTATTGGTACGTGTGTTATCTGGGCTGTACCACGCATGTAGCTGAGATTTAGCCCTAAATCACGTTTCCTGGCTTTCCAGAAAGGAAACAAGAAAATAACACTGCTGCTGTTTTGAATGGAGTCTGGCTGCTAAAAGAAAGAGCTGCATGTAAGCCAAACGTGTCAGAATGAGCGGTGTATTAGCATCTCGGGGCGCTAATTAATTCACTGGGACTTGTTAAAGCAGTTAGACAAACACAGAGGTGTGTGTTGGTGCTGTAGGACAACTGGCCTTGAAATTGCTTTCACTTGTTAATTGGCCGAGTCAACATGAAGCTGTCACTTTGTGCTCTGTTGCTACATTTTTGACCCATTTGGCAAAGCTCCTCTGAAGAGACCGTCAGCTGTTGTCACTCTTTAATATCACTTTGTCCAATGTGTAGCCTAGCCTCCTTTAGCGACTGTTTCAAGGGGCTCCACAGGCAGGGTTATAAATTGGTCTAACATGCTGGTGGGTAGGTCTTTGATGTTCAGTCCACATGGGTGCAGGATGTGGATTTGCTCTGGCTAAATATCACTTTGTACAGTTTTTTTCTGACACATCTGCCAGGAACATGAAAGAAACACAGCTCTTAGATCCTCATTTGGGGTGCACATTGTCTCCCAACGGCTTGTGACAGTAATAAAGGTCTCAGGAAATGCAAAAAGGTGTGATAAATAGCACCATGTGGGAAAGTGATCAGCCGGTTTTGCCCCTGAGAAAGATCATGGGTGCTTCTCCAACTTCCTCCCTCCACGTATTTTATGTAGAAATTCCATACATTTTTTTCCTCTGCCGAGGTTTGCTAAACTTCTCTCTTTCATTTCTTTCATGTTGTGATTTGGTTATGGAGGCTAGCCGTGAGAGAATGCATCTGGAACTAATTTGACTCCTCAAAGCAGAAGGGGAAGAGGAGGGGAAGGAGGGAAGTGAACGGCAGCCCTTTTCTTTCCATGTCCACTGTGAGCAGACATGGGCCTGAGTCCCGCAAACCTAATTATAGTTTTGTCAACACAAGATTAAAGTGCAGCATACAGAGTTGACTTTCTTGGCTATCCCTTGATATAGTGATTGTTGAATTGACTATGAAATATGATATTTTTCCACCTAGCAACCCATTGCTAGTGTTTTGTCAAGGCTAAACAGTGTTTCCCACAGGTTGAGAATTTGTGGTGGTGGATGGCGTGGCGTGTGGCGTGTGACGGCGTGGTGTGTGACGGGCATTGGTTTGTGTCTATAATTAGCACAAGTGATTTCAATGCATATTATTATATTATTTAAAAATATACAGTTATGTTTACAATGATATATTGAGATATATATCATTGAGATAATATAAGACAATAAAAGTGAGGAACAAATTGGTCATTGGTTTTGGTTTAATTTCTATTCCAATTGCTGATTTGAAGATGAAAACAGGAAAAGCACGTGGGTTTCTGTTTTTTTAATTCACCTGAAAAACGAAACAACAAAATAACGCATATTTGTTTATCCTGTTATCAAACAAATTGAACACAGCTTTGGACCGTCAGATCCATGGACAAGACACGTAAACTGGTTTGTAATTCAGGATTTAAAATTCACTTGTCACTGGTGCTGATTAACGGGGCTCAGCGGGTGGACATGCTGCTCCACCAGAAACATCTCTAAATGCACAGTAGGGCGCAGATTCTACAGATTATTTTATAACATCTTAGTTCTGATAGTAAGATAGATAAATCGCCGTAATGTGTAGGAAAAAACTACGGAACTAATCTACCTGGGCCGGCCACCCAAGTTGAGCCTATGTACTGCTGGTTAATATGTAGTGTTTATGAGCCACGATTAAATTATTAAAGTATTTCATACTGACAACAGAGAAACTGCATTTTAAAATGTTGACAGAGTTTCTATAACCTTTCTATAACCCAGCTCATGTGAAGTTAATTAAAGTAGTTAGATGTGGGGTGTGGGGGGTTAGCGAATGTGACATCGCCTTGCAATTTCAGGACAGTGTCCAGGGGAACGTCATAGATTTTTCAGTGACTTTTGGGGGGTCAAGTAGACAAAATTACCAGATGATAACTTTTCTTGCACTAAACACTATAGAATGGGACCCTCAGGAGGTAGAGCAGGTTGTCCACTGATCGCAGGGTTGGCGGCTCGATCGATGGTGGGTGTGAATTTTGTTCACAATACTTCAGTACTTTTACTGAAGTAAACATTTTTGATTGCAGGACTTTTACTTGTAATGGAGTATTTTTACACTGTAGTATTACGTAGTATAACTTAAGTAAAGGAGTGACTACTTATTCCACCACTGACCTACACGACATATTCCCCAATCATGAAAGCTCAAATCTGTTTTGATTTCAGCCTGCAACAGTCAAGGGGTTTAATTTTCCGTAACGTTTTTATTGTTGGCTCTGTAGCTATTCATTCAAGAAGAAGAATTAAGTAAAGGGCTATTCCAGTATAATTACATTTTCTGCTCATTTCCTGAAAGTCTTCTTTCACTGCCCTTGTCATGTTATGCATACTGTATTTGGTATATTTATCTCTGCGTTCTCCCCCACAAATTAATTGTTCTGAAACAGATTCTTTCCCAGAAGCATTCCGGGTAGAAATGCAATTAAGCTGTAATTGGAAACTTTATTTTCCATGTAATTTGAATGGGCTACAGTTGGCTATCTGTTGGCTTAACTGGGCTTAAGTTGATTGTTTGGTTTTGGAGAAGGAGACATGGAAATTAAAGATAACAGGAAACAATAAAGATGTTTGTTTTTTCCCTCTTCAAATTCTAACATTCCAAAATAAATGCATTTCCAAAAAATCAAAAATACAACTGTGTTTCAGTTTGTAGAAATGACTGAATGGCAACACTGTGGAGCAGGTACTGTGTGTTTTAGATGCTTTAGTTATTGTGTGAGTGTCAGCTGTGGTCAATGAGGAAACCTCTATCATATTAGAACCAGTCCACACTGACTGGCTACAATCAGTTTGTTATACAGGCAAAGTGACACATCAGTCTGAATCTGGTGTGCCTGTTGTTGCTGTAGAACAAACGACTTCCTGAAGCACTGCTGAGTGTCTGTCCCAGACTGCTCTGCTTACTGCAGCAGACCGGAGGGGGTGCACGTCATTGTTCATGTTAGCAGAGCTCTCATTCCAGCCTCCTACTACACAACCTCTGTCTGTCTCACCATTATTTGTAACCTTTGTTTATCCAGTCTGTGCTCTTTTCTGGCCTGACCCCAATGCTTCGAAGCTTCGAAGCTTCTACCGCTGCCTTGGTAATTGACGTCCAAATCAGTATTCGAATGTTGCGTTCTTTTTAGGTATTACCCCAAAAATTCCAAGTAGCCATGAAATATAGGCCTACATATGAGCAAATTGTTTTTTTTGGACTATGGCTGTAATTTATTTGATGTGATTATTGCACATTTTATAGCCATTTTTTTTTTCAATAAAAAGGAAAATCCTTGAAGTCCGGTTTTTGTCCTCGTCTCTCATTAGATTTTTTTACTCTTTGGTGTACCGTGACTTTTTCTTGGGCACCGGCACTTCTCACAAGCTGCCGGTACTCTTTTCCGCCCTCTCCATATCAGGTTCTCTGGGCGATTCATAATGGCCCTAAATAAACTGCGTTACCCAGGGGGCACTACGTGATGCTCACCTGTTCCCGTTCTCGCCTGCATGCTATTCTCTGTCGGCGGCCAGTTTAAGTAATGTTACATTAACCTTACAGTAACGTTGGCCTGGCTCCAAAAGGGCAAAGTGAACGAGAACACAAACAGTGAGATGATGACACAACAGAGCTTTTAAAAGTAGAGAGAACAGGCAGTATCCATGTATTTCGCAGAGAATCGGTACAAGATCGAGGAGTGGGAGTGAGGAGAAACTGTAACGTTATGAACAATGTACAAGCATGTATCTTTGGAATCTGCTTATTATTTCAGTATCATAGATGAGAATCGTGATTCTTATGTTAATTGTTTTGTCCTCCACTCCTTTGGATTGACCCCAAATCGGGATTAGGACATCCCTGCTATCACTTTTATTTCATGGTGTAGATCATTCCATCATTTATTATGCCATCCTTTCTTGTACCAGATTCATACATTCAAGTTGAGGACATGCACCTGTGCACACTGCAGACAGTCAAGAACTGAGTCTCACCTTGGTTTTGATCGTATTCAGGATGTTTACAGGGAGCATAATAAACTGGTTAGTCCTCAGTGATATATACGTTGAAATGGCACCAAGTGAGCCTAAAGAATAACTTGAGGTGTTGAGTATGTTGGTCTTTCTTCCCAGTGCAATGCATTCTTGACTGAAAATATGACAAAGAGCCTATTTTTCCTCTCACTTGTCAACTGATAGAGATGCACTCTAGTTTAAACACCTGATGTAGCAGAAACATTGAACAGTTTTCCTATTGGTGAATCCCTCCTCTCTGCCTCCCCCTTCCCCTCTCTGCTCTCTCCCTTTTACCTCACTCTACGAGGCCATATGCGCCTCATTATGTCATTTCCCATTACACGCACAGGATACAGTAGGTCAGGTCTGCATCCTCCTTTGATTCTGCTGATTGAATATGAAATGAGGGGGCAGGATATACTCTACATACCATCTGGAGGTGTGTGTGTATATGTGTGCATGTGTGTGTTTGACATCTGCTCTTTCTCTGATAGGATTCAGGTGTTCAGGTTTCGTGGATGTGTGGCTGGTGTGTGTGTGTGTATGTCTGCATGGTGCGTACTACACACCTGGTCAGCATGTGGCTGGACCTGGTCAGTCTGGCTCCTTCCATAATATACACACACACACACACACCAGAGAGTATGATGTGGTTTCCTGATACGGCGATGCAATGAAAACATTAACACAATTTCATTAGCACTACGTTGCTAGGCAAAGCCCCATATCCTGAGAGCTTTCATGCTGCAGTCTGCGATGTAAAGACAGGGTTTATGAGGACTCTAAACTCTGTAGGCATTGTTGGAAGTTAATGAAGTTTTCATGACCAAGGCAAATATCAGCTGAGCTGTGGCTCTGCACTGAGTGCTTGATGAACTGGCTAATGGTTGCTGGGTTTTTTTTGGCATCTCGGCTGTCAACATTTCCTGACTGAAGAAATAGTAGTAATCTGAACCCAGCAGTGTAAAGGTTTAAATAGGCCGTACGATGTGTTAGCCAACCATGTTTTTTATAGCCGTCTCCTAGTGAAAGTCAACTTTCCCACTCTTAACTGATTGGCAAAGTGATGCGCTGATGTGACGCTGGCTTTGATATTATGTTTGAGAACAACAATATCCTACATGCGCACACACCCAGTAACAGACCCTCTGACAAGGCCTCCGGGTCCTGTAAAAGTCATATTTTCACCAAGTCCATCACAGGAGAGTATTTAAACAGAGCAGGACGTCGGCCCTCTCCCTGAAGTCTGTCCATGTCTCTCACAGATGTCAGTTTGAGGTGTCTGGCAGAAGATATGAGTTCTGTATCAGGAACAAGTAAATGTTCCATTCATCAGTGTCTCCCCCAACTGTCAGAGAGGTTGTTTGAAGTGCCTTCAGTGATGGAAACTTTATAGCAGCACAAAAGTTTTTCACTGTCTCACACGTCAACAAATGTTGCTAAATACCAAATGTTGACTCAGTTTAGGCTGGTTTCTTACATCTTACTTTTGTGGGGTAGGGATCGCTTTCACATCTTACTAATATTATGCAACCTTCTGAATTAGGCTACACAGATGACAGTTCATAGGAAAAACACAGCATGTTTCTGAATCTTCTCTCTTGTTCTCTGCCAAACATGCTCTGTTGATCCTTTAGTGCTCAGCTCCTTATGGCAAATCTCAATTAATCAATGCACAGGAAGTGACCTTTGACCCCCATCCATTAAACTCTCCCCCCACGGAGTCTGCAGCAGCTCTGAGGAATGCAGGAAGGAGAGTGGTAGCAGACACACACTAACACACATGTCACTGTTCATTCTGTTAAATGTAATTAAAGTCGATGTTCACTGTTTTATTCACCTCCACCAAAAGTTTAAAGCTGAAATCTAATCTTGTCAAAATAGTTTTGTCATCTTCATGGTGAGTGTTACACTTCAAATGTAAAACATGGGCATGTGATTGTTGTTATAAAAATGTGAACTTATCCTTTATAATATAAAATGTCCAGTCACTGAGACCTGCCTGCGCCCGGTTGTCCCCAATACAATCCAGAGCAGGCTTGCTTGTAGCGCTTTTAGCGAGCTTCTCATTTTTAGATTATAGCAGCTGTAGTCAGTTTCCCCTTTCTGTCGGAGAGTTAGATGAGAAGATTGATATTACTCTGGCTCTGTCCAAAGATAACAAAATCTGCCTACCAGCACCTCTACAGCTCACTAGTTAACATGAGCTATTGGGCCCCTATTGGCCCCTGTTCCCCTTAGTCTCTCTGCAGAGTATGCATCCTTTGACCTCTAAATATATATAATAAGTGCAATCTGCAACTACACATATGTCATATATTGGTGCATATTCTAAAATGTAGAGAGAGCAAATTTGCCATTAGTCAATTAATTTTAATTGACTACAAATTGGTTGGTAAACCAGCCTTGACGAAGCTTTTTTATAAGTAGCCCAATCTTTCACATCGAAAATAATGTCTGAATTTACTGTTGTCATTTAAATTGAAATTAATGTTGTGTGACAATGCAGTGCTTACTTAATCCGCGCTTCACAGTATACTTAGCAGCAATGATGCAACTTTAACAACAATACAAGCAGACATGATGTTCATTGTGAAGGATAAGCCTACTTCTAGAAAGTGTCAAGTGTCTGCACGGTGTTTTAAATCCTGTAGTAAAATTAAGTTAACCCAATAGCTGCCTGGTAGGAAGGAAAACACTAAAAAAAAACACATTTAAGAACATGAAACACGACACCATGCTCTGGAAAATGGCCTGCAGTGGTGTAAAATATATGCAGTGTGTAGTTAGTGGGCAAAAACCACGGTGGTGCTCTTAGATGAGCAACCGCTCAAATTCATGAGTTTTACTGTAGTTAAGGGGATAATGAAACCAGACATTAAACCTGTATATTCACAGTTCTTTTAAAGCTGGTTTATTACTGTGTATCTGTGTGGTTGAGGATGATAAAGCACAGTATTTGATGCATTTGCTGTGATTGAGTGCTCTCTCCGGTCTCTGCTGATTGAGAATAAGTTCTTCTCTTTGATTAATGTGCAGTAGTTTTTTTTCCTGCTGTCCTTTTAATACACTGCCATAACATCCATACATTAACAACATTCAATCAGAAAAGGCATTCAATGAATGAATTGATCAAAAATTAATTTTCATCTTAAAAATTAGTGCTGTCTGAAACTTGCATATGCCCTGAAAAAGAGTGCCAAGCTACACTGTTATTTCCACTCCTTCCTTCTACTCAAACATACATACACAGGAAACTGGCTGGCAGGAAACCCAGAGTAATGTTACATTGAAATAGAAGGGGGTGCACTGAAATTCCTCTCCTTATCGTCCAAGCAGCTGGCTCCCAGTCATGAGCGTGGCTGCTATTTCCAGATTGTTTGTCATAGTTGAAATAGTGCTTTTTATCCCAGCCATTTGAAGTGGGGCAGCCCAGTGGCTCTGATGGGTGGCACTTCAGTGGAGGGAAAACAAAACTGAAGAAAATAGCTTTCTATAATAGTCTGCACACTATGATACATGCAACAGTACAAATAGAATACCAGGCACTTTCCAAGTATATTTAAAATCTGCTATATTCTCAAATTTGTGTCTCTATTCAACTTTGCCTCAGTTTTAATATGTTTGATCTGTCCTGCCCTTCTCTGGTTTCTGTTCTATCCTGGCGTAGTTGTAAATGTTTGCCATTTTGCCCTGTACTGTGACATTTATTCTAATGAAGTTTCTACTTCATGAGAACTTCACTTTACTGTACTACTCATTGTGTGAAAACAGTTATGTAATGTCTTCAGTGTTTCTAGAGGAGCTCTGTCAGGTCTGAGAAAATTACTCAAGTGACTTCACTC
>NTHP01000453.1:392626-421901 GCA_003416845.1 Oplegnathus fasciatus
TGCCCTTCTCTGGTTTCTGTTCTATCCTGGCGTAGTTGTAAATGTTTGCCATTTTGCCCTGTACTGTGACATTTATTCTAATGAAGTTTCTACTTCATGAGAACTTCACTTTACTGTACTACTCATTGTGTGAAAACAGTTATGTAATGTCTTCAGTGTTTCTAGAGGAGCTCTGTCAGGTCTGAGAAAATTACTCAAGTGACTTCACTCTATGGCACATTCATTAGCGGGTCAAAACTCCTTTACTACAAGTGTTGTCATTGTTTTTAACTTTTAAGACCTTTTCCCTTCTTTATGCACCTTGGAAAAAGGTGAAGTTGTGCCAGAAGTCCCTACTCTTCTTCTACTATGAGATGAAAAATTTAAAACTGAAAGCCTGCATTCCTAATTGTGGGATGTGGGTGTTTACCATAGAAGCTCTAAAGGGTTCAGAAGGGTTTTTAGCTCCAGGGATGGCAGTGTTGGTCAGTCCACCATTTTGGTCCAGATTAGAATATCTCAAGAGCTGTTGGATGGATTGTCATGATATTTTGTACAGGCATTCATTCTGTACCAAATTCTCCCTCATGTCCCCCTCAAGATGAGTTGTAAACACTTCGGTCATCCTCTGACTTTTCCTCTAGTGCCATCATCAGGTCAAAATTTTAACTTGTCTAGTACTTTGGTTTATGACCAATTACCTACAAAACTAATGACATTTCCGTCAGCCTCAGCCTGTATTATGTGTTAAGTGCTAATTGGCAAATGTAAGTATGCAAAACTAAGATGGTGAACATGGTTAAGATTATACCTGCTGAACATCAGCATTCGAGCAATGTCACTGGCCCTCATTTATGAAACGAACGTACGACAGAAAACTGGGCGTACGGTCATTTCCACGCAAGGCTCGATATTTATCAATATGGATGTGAGCAGAGGCAACGATCAAATCTCACGTCAAGTCTCAACTCGTGTATGCACGTTTTCGAGTGAGTGTGGACTTGCGGTGCAGCGTAGTAAATCTGTCGGAGGATTAAGACCATTCTGACTGGCATCTAAGCATATGCAGATGTGTATTCATCATTTAAAAATATGTAGCCTGTGGCAAAATAACAACTATGTGTCATATATCCCTAACATAAATAGGTATTTTCAAATAGTTTGCAATTTACGGGGTTAACAGCTTTTGATATAAAGATTAATTTATAGACTATACATATCANTCAGCTCGATCGATATTATCTTGTCCAGGTCTATTTATAACCTACCATATCTGAACCGGTGACATCACTGTGAGGTCACAAACAAAGCATAGTAGCCTACAATGATATCTGAACTGTGACATCACTGTGAGGTCGCGGAACAGGCTAATGCCTTAGAACTGGTGACATCATCTGTGACAATTTAAAAAATGAGCAGCTTGCTGCATTTTTTAAAAATTGTTGCTAGGCAACCACCAAATCAACTGTCCTTAGCCTAACCATGATTTTGCTGTGAAGTAAACTCACAGATCTGTACCTTTTTATCTGGCTAGAAACAGCTCTGATTGAGGGTGAGAGGCTGTTCCCAAATAATACGTTGGACACCGCGACATGATTAATCATTAATCGATTAATTGCTATTAAGAATTTAACCGATTAAAAATGTATTAACCGATAGCCAGTAGGATTTATGTTTATTGTGGAGAGGTTTGGAGTATTTTTTATTTTCCTTTTATACAGCACTTTCTGTTTATTTAAAACATGGGTTTGGTTTGGTTTGGTCTCCCTTGTTAGTCTAGAAATGGCAGTAATTGTGGCCCATTTGACATTGTTTAGTTTGGCCGTGCCATGTTGAATAAGGACAGGCGGACAAGAGCAGACGTTTCGAGCGAGTCTTGTTGTTGTATTATTCTGTTTGTTTAAATTGTTTGTGCTTCATGAATTAATGTTTCACATAACTAATGTGCCGCCAGAATTGTTTAAATAAATGTTCAACTGAGAAAAAGACATGCGTTTTGTATCTTATTAATTATTAATGATTAATCGATAATCGATTGTTAGTGTGTTCAACTATCGATTAAGGAAAATGCACAAAATTTGCACCCTAGTCAGGAGACATGGTAGGTAGCGTGGATGCGCATAGACTGGGGAAGGCGGAGGCTGCTGGGTTGATGACCTTGAAGATAGGAAATAGACCCACGAATCAAGGTGCCAATTTTCTGGGTTCAACCTGGGTTCAGTGGTCTGGAAAGAGAAGGGGTTGGGAGTACTGGAAGTGGGAGAGGCCGGTAGCAGAGCTGGGAAAGATGTTGTGGGCGTATTCAGTGCAGAGGAGTTGTCTGGACCAGGAGGAGATGCAGCGGAGGGCTATCGCCATTTCCTGATTTGTGCGTTTGCTCTGGCCATTGGACTGGATGTAATACAAAATCCCTCAAGTGCCCCTTTAAGCCATGGAGGCAATCACAAAATGCTAACCAGCTAGTAGTGCTGTGGTACAGTTGACCAGTAGTTGAAGGTACCAGCCTTGATGGCACCATCTTCTTAGTCTGAGAATGCTTTTGTTTCAGTTACAATGGTTCATTGTTTGCACTGCCAGTAGATTACTGATTAATTACCAATAATTAATATTTAATAAGATATTATGTGTTGAAAATGGCATGTGGTTCATGTGGTTGTGGCAGAGGAAGAAGAAGCCAGATAATTTCCTCTGGATGAACTCAGTTTATTGCAGTGGAAATCAACACGCAGGAAACGGCAAACAACGCTGTGGATGTTTTTTGGAATGTTAATGATGAGCCTCTCAGTATTCAGTTTACTAAATCAATTAGACTGTGGTTGACTGTAAATTTGTGCTGTAAATCAGAGCTGTTGTCAAGTAGCAGTTTTGTTGATGATGTGACTGAGTTCAAAAATTGTGTACAGCTTCTTCTGGATTTAACTTTCCCACCAATAAACTAATTCTGTAGTCATGGAGGCTTTTGTAAGCAGGGTTAAAGAGGACCTGCATGTAAGAATAACGGAATATGTATGGAAATGGGTTCATGTCCAACAACATTCCCAAAAGGCAGTTAGGATGACATCCAGGGGGCCTGTTTGTGTGTGATAATGGACAAGGGGAGGTGTCTGTAGTCATGGCTGAACCGTTGTAAAAGAGGCTAGACAGTTAATCATTTTTATATTGAAATTTCAATTTGAATTAGTGCAGTTTTAAATCACAAGAGCCATGGTTTAAACCACATTGTTAATATCTTAAAGAGCTGCAATTGGTAAAATCTAAAATGACCTTTTAATGAACCATTTGATTGGCTGACGACAATTGTAGCACCAAATATACTCAGCTGTAGCTAATTAATATCAACTCTTTGTTGGCCAAACAACGAAATAAGCTCCTCCCTCTTGTCTGGTTAATATGCACTGTGCTTGCCGTTGTCTATACTATTAACACTCGGCCAAAGACGTTTCTTTTGGGAGAGAAGAAGCAGTACTAGATAGAGAGTGGACTGTATGGTTCTGCTGTTCAAGAAGACCAACAGAGTGGTGGTCTCTCTCTATAGCACATAAACAATTTTCTGGTTGTTCTGATTACTATCTACAGTAGATCAGCAGTCAAATGAATGACTTACAGCTGGCATAGTAAACAACGAATGAGTTTTCCAAGTTAAACACATCATATTATTGTTTTAAGCTTGTCAACCAGCAACTTGGAAATCCAGGAGTCAGAGCTGTGAAGCAGCGCGTCATGCCAGTCTGTGAAGCAGACGTTAGCTCAAACAGCTACAGTGCAGGGCTTTCAGTGGTATCATTCAGGGTTGTCAGTCAGATATCAAAATTTTCACATTGTCAGATGATACTAAACAGAAGTTTATCATTATTACCACAAAAGGACGATTGTGTAGCTGAATGCTGTGGTCATTTTTGGTATTTAGTTATGTAAAATACCACTCATGAAATAGCCTATCTTGCTAAAAGCTAGAAAACTTTTAGATTTAAGATTTATATGAATATTTGTATAAATCTTTTAGTATTATTATTTTTGAGTCATTGAGTAGATTGTTTTGATGTGTTTTTTGATTAGCACATTTACCTGTGCTTTTAAGACTTTATCTATTGATTTGTGTATTTCATTTATGAAAAGATTATTTATTTGTCTGCTAAGATAGTTTGGTAGTATGGTAGTTTACAGTGAGCCAAAAAAAAACCTGACACTGATATAATCTATAGATAATCTATAGATCATGTCAAATCTGAATCTGACATTATTGTCTGTAGAAATTACACAACATTGCGTGCAATTTTCAAAGGCAGAATCTGTTGCAATCCCAGCTTCAGTGATTTTTCCGCTCCACAGAAACCACAGTAGTGTTTTCCATCACAGAGCAGTTATTTCTCTCACCCAACACTGGAGTGATGCTCCTGCGTCTACACTAGTTTGGCTCATAGATGGCCACCAGCTGGCTGCGCTCACCATTTTACACCACATTGCGCCACATCCATGTCACCATCGACTCCACAGAGAATTCAGATTTGGAGTTAATGTGGAGTTGTCATGCACTTTGATTGTTATTGCCAGTCTGAAGATGCCTCTTTTTCTGTTTCTCTCTCTTCTGTCCCTTAGATGGTATATGGTTGTGATGTGATGTTGTTTTTGGATTCTTAGCATGTCGTCACACACATGGCACAGGTGCAGACATGCATGTATGCAGATAACGGTGGGACATCTGCTGATATTTTGGGTTTGAAGCCGCAAACTCGATTTGACCATCAGGTGCTGGAAAAAAATACTGCTAATGTAATTTACAGGTGAGACTTTGAACACAGACACAAAAGACTCAATTTACCCCCTAGTCCTTTGAGTAACCCCCCACAGTTGGGCCACATGTTCCCAGCATGAGATCTCAGGCCTCATGCTGTCACATCCCTTATCTCTGGGAATAAGGTGTGTGTGTGTGTGTGTGTTCTTGAGTGATATTTGTCACCTGGTGCATGAGAGACAGCGGTGTCATTGCTGAGTTGGAAACTAATGATATGAAGGAAGAGTTTTCAACTCCCACACAGGTCAAGTTTCCATCCAAATTTAGTGCAAGTTTTCAAGAAAATCAGCAAAAGAAAGTGCTAATTAATGCGTGTTTCCATCCATGCTGTTATGTGAATTTTAGGAGTTGGGTCATGAAGATAAACTGTTGGTGGAGGCGATTCTTCAGTCGGGTGCTATTAAACGACTGCAGAAGAAAAGGACACACTATTAGATTATGTCATTAAAAGAGCTCAACATATTTCATGACATTTCTATAGTTTCATGTATTAACGTGAGGAAGGTTACAGTCTCCTCTTGCTGCACACAGATCGGATATTTTCACCTGCTACTATTTTCAGTCTCTTAAGTGACAGATGACGTTAAAGTCACATGTTTCATGTATGTCATGATTTATTTGCTAAGTTTTGTCCATTACACTTTTTGTTTTTATTGATAGACCAACTTTTGCACCTCCAAGTGTAAAAACGTTTCTTTTATTTCCAGTGTTGCAATTCTGGATTTTTTTAATACGAAAACTGAAAATGCAATTAAACAGTTGGATAGAAACTCACAGACTGCATCAGTGATGGATTTGAAAACGTATTTTACCAGTGAAGCTTTAATTGATGACCACTGTGAGCATGAGGCTCGTTCAGCCCACTTCTCACAGTGTATCCACTTTTACTTTTTCTTTTTATCAATTTCATCATTTATTATACCATTCCCCCCCGGCCGGTTATAGCCTGCTTTGATAAAGAATACTACTTGAAATATCCATGCCCAAGCAAAGAATAACAGCACAAAGGGAATTTTTTTTTTTTTACAGATCTGACATGAGCAGAATCTTTTCAACAACGTAAAATGAGTTCATTTACAGAATCTTGTGAATTATTAAAGAAATGTTCTCTTCTTTGTGCACAAGAGGTGATAATTAAGTGATACATTTATTATTGTTTTTAAGAGGGTGGAGCAAGGCATTCACTGACTGTCTCTATATATTTAACCTTGTGCTGTTACCTTTATGTTATTGTGATGACGTGTAATTCAGATTCATGTTAGAAGTTTTATGGAAATGTTACTAGACCTGATCTAGTCAGATTGCTGTTGTGACTATTTAGTAAGAGATACTTGGGCACTTATTTAGACATGAGACCAACATGTATCAGCAACACATTCATGTAAAGACGTACGTGTAAGGGAAAGGGGTTTAAGATGCCTTCAAATGTAGCGGCAGTACTGGGACAAGTTCCTCCTCTACTTAAATGTTTATTCCTTTTTATTGATGTGTGGGGCTTATTTTTATTGTTTTGTCCATTGTTTCTATCAGGTGAACACTCTATTCACCAAAGTATTTGCTGAGATGTAGGAACCTAGCAACATCGCTACAGCAGCTGAAGTCTGACGCGAAGAAAAAGGAGCCAACAGTTTATCCAGATTATCTAAACCACTTTATTTGGTAGTCAAACTGAAAGTGAGCTCACCTGAAATATCAGTAACTACGGCAAGTACTGTAGGTCAAAGTTGAGCTAGGCAGTCAGTGTGTAAATTGTGATGAAGGTTTACAACAAAAAGGTTTCCATAGTTTTACCATTCACCTTCATCTCCTCTGATCTGCATGATCATACTTACAACATGATCTGTAGGATGACCTTGTGTGATCGTCTGATCACTTTTTCTTTACTGTGTCATGACCTGATATAAATGATGGCTAAAACTACAAACATATGACCCAAGTTGGACAAAACGCTTTAAGAAAGGTTCAAATTATCTTTTTTAACCAATTTACTCTTGGTTTCCAAATGTAGACACATTTGTCAATATAGTTATATTCACACACATCTTTCAACACAAAGACTTGAGAAAATGAAATTCCTACTGTCGTCACTGATGAATAACACCCCTGTACTCTCAGTATCCAGACATTTTTTGGTTTAGTAGTATACAAGAAACTGTAAACTGTCATTTGAATGACTGAATGAAGTTAAAAAATGTAACTCAGAGTTTGGCCAGGCTGTGCTTCATTCCAGCAACTGAATCTAACAATGTAGCTGAGGGGGAGTTTTTGTTTCTGTTGTGTGTATGCTGAGGCAGAATGGGGCCAGCGCTCATTAGCTGCCAGCCAGTGGCCTCATACTGTACATGACTGAATGGCCTCCATCATCCCTCCCCCTCCCTCAAATTATTATGTCACCTGCCATTGTTTGGAGAAACTGTTTCTGTGTGTTTGTCAGAGAGAGAAAGAGAAGGGGAGTTCATTTACTGTCAGTTCAATCAGGCCAGAAAGTAAGATAAGATAAGATAAGATTACATAAGATTAGCCGTTATTGATCCGATGAGGGGTTAATTCAGTTGTACACCAGCAGATAAACAAAATCAGCAAAATGAGGTCAACAAAACTTGATTTTTAGCCATGCTAGCAGCATGGCTCAAGCGATGGCAATGTCGGTTGGTTGGTCGGTCCATCACTTTGGTATATATTATATGGTATGTTATACATTGTGTTTTTGTGCTAATTAGCAAATGTTAGCACGCTAACATGCTCAGCTAAGATGGTGAACATGCAAACATTATATCTGCTTAACATCAGTATGTGAGCATTGTCATTGTGAGCATTACTGTAGGTTTTTCCTTTAATTTGTCACCCGTCAGTAAGTACAGCCTCATGTTTTGACTAATTGCTAACACTTCTTAATTTAGCATGTCAGCATGCTAACATATGCTAATTAGTATGGAATACAGCTGAGGATCATGGGACATAAGCTTTTCAGTTATTTGGTCATAAACATAAGTAAGTATTGGACAAATTTAAAATCTTGACCTCATGCTGGCACTAGATGAAAAGTCAGGGAATCACCAAAGTCATTAGGATTCTTTCTCTGGGGACCATGAAATTTCATCACAAAAAGTTGTTGCAATATTTCAATCTGGACCAGAGTGGGGGACCAAGCGACAGACAGACCGACATTGCCACCCCTAGAGCCTGCTAGCAAGGCTAAAAATAAAACTGTCCAAATTAGTGAGCAAATAACAAAGTACTGCTAATCGTGTCCAACTACCTCATATCTCATTCACATGTTTGAAAACACCGAACATCATCATAAAACAAACAACCAACATGACTGTTGTTTGAACTCACAGCGTCACTTTTCAGCCCTTCAGCTCCCTCACTTCTTCTCGCTGTCGTTGAAAATCCATAAGATGTTGACTCTGGTTTGACCTCTTGCTTTATCCAACCTCTTTTTGGTCACAGCCTTTTCTACTTCTGTCTTTCTTTTTTTTCTCTGACATTCTTGTGCGACTAATTCGCTAGCTTTAGTCGCCTAGCTGTGTGATTGGACGGGCTTATTACAGTCCTGTGACAGCCACAGACACTGGACTTTTTTCCTTCTTTTGTCAGAGAACTTGATTCATTGATTGCTGTCAGGATGTAAAGAGAATTTCAACAAATATAACAAAAAATGCTTCTAAAAGACATTACCTACCCACGCTTTAATGTATTCAGAAACGTACCCAGTAGATGGCAGTATTTGAATGTTTGTGTTGCTGGGACCAATAACAAGGATCTCTGTTTTGGTTGAGTTCAACTGAAGAAAGTTTTAAGACATCTAGTTTCTTCCATCTACAAGGCACTCCTGTAAAGAGCTCAGCACACTGAGGTCAGTGGGCTTTGTTGATGGACATATGGCTGTTAGTGGAACATTTAGCAGCGAAAGAGACAGATATTTTTTTCAGCAGTTAATAGAGACCAAAACCAAAAGGTAAAAGAGAGTGATTATTGGACTTACATTCATCAGGTGGACACGGGCACGACTTCAAATGAATGATACTGTTCTGTGTCAGCTGGATGTCTAAATAAGCAACAGTTTGTAACACATTCATAAAAACATCCAAAGCTGATTATATGTCAGATGTTTTGTTTCCAGATTAATGCAGCTTTAACAATAGTGAGAAGAAATATGACATCTCACAAAACACTAATTTAGAAATTTTTAGATAGAGAAAGGAAGACAAATCACAAGATCACCCTGCATGATAAATGATCTGCAGATAGAAGCACACTTTCTTCATGAGTCTAGTATGACCACATAAAGGACTCTTTAAACCCTAAAAAGCTCAATTTAGGGTACAAAGCAGGTTTCAGTTTTACTCTTAATTATTCACCCCATTCATTATACACACTCTCCACATCACACACACGCACACACACACACACACAGTGGAAGCCTGCTCTTCTTTAGAGCATCAAAGATGAGTGTAACAGATCCAGTGATGGAATCCAGAAACTCCTGTGTCAGGGGTTGCTCACACACACACACACACACACACACACACACACATTTAACGCAGTCACGTGTGCACTTCCATACACACATGAACGTACTGATAAGCGGGTGTTATGGTTTTCATCGGCCTGTGTCAGGCCTGTCAAGTACACTCACTTTCCCTTAAGGCTCATAATGCCTTCCAGCAGCGGTCAATAGGGGAGAGTGTAACAAAAGGGCTGCTGGCTGGTTGGTGGGGCCAGCAGGGACTGGAAGAGAGGGATACAGCAGAATTTAAGGCCCTTCTCATTATTGTCAGCTAGTTACATTTTGGAAAGTTGTTTGAAATAATTACAATATGTAGTCTAGTATATGTACTGTATGTGTAACTTTTACACTTTACTTTTTACATTACTATAGATTAAAAAGCCAGATTAGGACCACGTCCACATTTGGAAACACACCCTGTTTGCCTCTTTCATTAGTTGATAATGTTTTTTCAAAAATGCTCTCCAATTTGAAGACTAGGTTTCCATCTTTTAGGGAGCTGCTGTTATTTGACCTCAAACAGTAATTCAGTATTTTGTGGAATAGGTTAACATAAGAAACACGATTCTGATCGTCTACGATTCTGAATTGATTCAGATTACAAAAAGATATTTTTGTACGTCATTAATTATGTTGACACAAACACAAAAAGGTGCAACTCAACCGGGAGAGCGCGGCGCAGCACCTGATGGTTTACGGCGTGCTCGCCATCTTGAAAAGCATTGAATTCAGTTTCCTCAAAAACTTTAATTTGCAAAGATCTTAAATATTTTCGCTTGCCTAATGTTAGTCAAAAGATGTATCTGTATGTGGTCTACGGGCTGTCAGGAGACATTATACACCTCTAAACTAAAAGTGTGATTGGTGTGACTGCTAATCTTAGAGATTTCTGTTCTAGTACCATATCATCCCTACTGGTTTTTCTTAATACTTTTCATTCTCTGGCTGGTATTATCATGAAGCAGCTATTAAATTGCATTCTATGTGGAACTAAAAGTTCTTTAAAAGTCTTAAATTTAACTTGGTGAACACCTGCAACCCTGCCAAGAAGGCAAGCATTTGGGTTCATTTTGGGTTTAATAGCTTAATAATTAGTGATAATTAATAATAATTAATGACAAAAGTTAAATATTTTGTATAAGCACCAAACTGCAGCTCTAAACGAGCTACCCAACCAACACTGCAACCACACAGTCAGTGACTATGAATCTTTGAACTTAACTGAACAAAATTACTCTAAGTGGCTCCTAATTTTCAGCTCCATAAGATACAGTATGTCCATGACAAACACACTTTTCTGTTGTTGTTAAACAATATGTAAGGGATTTACCTCGACATCGAGCGGAGTTTGTCATCAGTAATGTCAAAACAGTTTGTGAGTCTGTGTTATAGGAGTGCAATGTCGAAGTACTTTTTAAAATAGTTTCATCTGATGTTTTTAGAGATATATAGTGGAAGATAATGGAGCATCCACTATCCCACTGCCTGCATGTCTGACTGCATCTTTCCATTCCTTACTGGAAGCGTCCAGCTCAGCATCACCGTGTTAAAGTGTTGTGTTTCGAAGTCTGCATATGAGGAGGAGGAAGCAGTTTGACAGCAAACTGAGCCAAGTCACTTACTGGAACCCTGGGCTGGGCTGTGGTTTGGAGCTCTGCTGCCAGCCAACGGGTCCTGTCTGTGTGTGTTTATTATTCTGTTTAGCTATGAGACAAGTAGATATTATTTATATAGGTGATATAAATGTCGCCTTGCAACCCCGTGTGTACAGAGGATGATTATATCTTTGCCACAGTACTGAACACCAAGACACAGTCAGTGTTCTCAATTTTCAGTGAATCTTTCCCCCTGGTCCCATCTCTGATCACTGAGTACTGGTACATACAGTTTCTAGCAACACTGACACAGCCAATGTTTTGGACCGAGACCGACTTTGGGGGAGCTGCATGTAGAAACATAACCATACTGTTTCGTCGACACAATTTCAATATTCAAGTAACTTCTGTACAAGAACTAATCCAAGTAATATAAGAATTACTTTATTAACCCCCTGGGGGAAATTTGATTTTTTCACTCTTAAATTACACACTTGAGGTCAGAAATACAAACAAAAACAAGCAAATACTGTGGAGTGTTGGGATAGTTAACAATAGTTTTCTCTTATGTATTAATGTACATCTGTATGTAAGGCAGCCGTCAATATACACCTCAGCTGGGCTCGAATCTCAGAATTGCTTTCCTCTGTATCAATTTGAAAGGACAGTTCATCTAATATAAGCTCTGAATTGTCAGTATCATTTTATCAGTCGGTATTTGTCAATCTGTCGTTACATTTAAACATTCTAGAAGCCGGTCACACTAACATGAGATTGCGTATAGTTCCACTTTGGTGAACTTTGACACATGAATCCGCTCTGTTGACTAATTGCAAACTATCTTAACACTGTTGACCTTTGAGGGAATGGAGAGCCGGATTTTCTAACATGAAGGATGTATCATAATAGTTGTGTTGCACCGTCTACTTTTACATAACCCTGCTCTCATGGAGTGAAAACAAAAGATGTGTGGTTTGCAGTCAGTTGTGAGTCATGAGTTGATGGTTTAGATATGTCTTTTGAACAAGCTATAATGACCTATGGTCTGTTTGACTCAAGAAAAATAGCAACAGAAAAATTGCCTCAAAATGGTGACAAGCGTGGATAATACAATGAATACAAAGAAATGATTATCAGGGTATAATTAAGCTTTCACTCATTTGAAAGTAAAAATACAGACCTGTATAGATGATTAAAATGGTTCAACAATTAAGAGGTTGGAAATGTATCTCAACATGGATGGATCCAAATTTTTTGGTGACATCCACACATTTCTTCTAACGCCACCTTCAAGCCAAAATTTCTACTTAAACATGAGAAATATATTAAATTTACAATGCATGTTCATCTTCCCAGAGGATGGAGCCTAATGCTCTAAACTAATGGCAATGCCTTAATATCAATATCACAACTAACTCGGTTCATCTGTCTGCAGATCCCTCCTGTTGCCACCATGCTGCTGAGTTCTCGCCTTGCAAAGAAGCTTGTGACCAGGTATAAACACACACACACACACACACAGACACTCACACACACAAGTCCACTCCTCAGTTCATTATAGTCGGCCTATGAATAGAGGTTTTTGAAGGGGAGTGGTGTAAAGTTTTTTGTCTCTTGGCTCTTTGAAGTGCAGAATAAAAGTTCTGTCTCACCCTGTTTCAATTGGGAGTAGGTGATGTGCTCTCTCTCTCTCTCTCTCTCTCTCTCTGAAGCCCCCATGTCCTTCTTTATGGTAAAAAGACACAAAGGAGACCTAAGAGAAGCCTTTCTCTGCAAGCAACAAACAGGCAGAGAGTTCAAACCTTGCTCCTGCTTTTGAAGTGGGGGGACACTGAAGAGGGAGGTTTGAACTTATTGTGCTCTTATTGGTTGACATCACCATTTTGTTAGCCAAAGAAAGAAACAAAATGGATGGAAAAAGGCATTAATGAAAGATGAAGATGGGAGTGAAGAAATGGCAGGGATATCTCAAAAGAAAGAGAAAAGTAGGAAAAAGGGAAGAGTAGGAGAGTGATAAAGACAGAGAAGGAAAGATAATGGCCTTTTACAAGTGTAATAGCCTCAAAATACCCTTCAGAGGTTGTGGTTAAGGTCTTGAGTGTGTGGGTGGGTGTGTTTTGGTGTTGGGGTGTAGGGGATGGGTGTCAGGCACACGTAATCACCAGGACTATTTTAGCTCTAATGGAAGCTGCCTTGTGTCTGGTTACACCCAGAAAATGAGCGGTTCCTCATGGTGGTTATGTATAGAACCATAATGTCACAAAGAATCTGTTGTTGATTTTTTTTTAAATAAACTGAACCAGAATAAAGATCCTAATGTGGTTCCAAGCTCTTTTGATACTGCTGGTCTAGTACATTCATATAAAAGGGGAATACAAGTAAGTAACCTTGAATGTCACAAATTTCAGCCCCTGGCCAATTAAGTAATGGTATTGCTTAGGGATGTGACAATATATACAGATCACACTGATTTGATTTAGAGTCTAGGGTTTAATATTATCATGATGTTTTCAATATCTGGATGGTCCTTTTTTGAAAGTGCAAACTCCAAGTGACTTAAAAGATGAATTTCATCCTCAAATATGCTTTAAGTAAAAATGTCCCACTAGAGTAACTGCAAAGAGAAAACATATCATTTTTTGTTGATATTTCAGTGGACAGAATGGAGACTGATACTAGTTTTATCTGTTAAACAAAGCTCTCTGAAAAAAGCACTCCATTGATTTAGCATCACACTCGTTTAATGATGTGGGATTCACAATGGACAAGTAAAAACTTTGTGCATACATTACCCACAATGCAACTCAACCAGCGGCAGTTTAGTCAGAGATTCAGATGTGTTATGCTAGTATAGTGGTTATTGTAGCCTGGAGGCTCTAGCTTCAAGCAGAGGTGAGGAGCTACAGAGGTCTGGTAAGCTCACTTCTTTCTAACTCCACACACGCACATTTTTTTTCAAACTTGTAGTCTTTATCCCCAACCAACACTGACTCATGAGTCAAATGACATCACTTTTCATCACATTAATCAGACTTTACACAGCTCCCTCTGGAGACACTAAAGGTTTTATACAACATTTTTCACATATGCAGTAGTGCTCCCCAACACCTGTAAACATACTTTGATAAGTAAAATCAGTGGAGTTCCCCTTCAAGGGTTCAGTATGCTTGAAATTAACTAGGTGTTCCTATCACCTCTGAATGGCCACACTCAAAGGCAGGGCAAAAAGTTTGTCATCATAAACCCCTCCTGGCTGCATCCCACTGCCTCACCGATCTCTCTCTAACAACTCTGTAGTCTCCATGTAATATATTGTACAAATGGGGATAATTGCACACTTTCAGACAGGGTTTCCTCAAAAGTAGTAGTGTGAAGAAGGAAAAAAGAGAGAGAGCTTGATAGAAAAGTTCAAACCCTATCTACTCTTTCACCTCTGCACGCCTGGCCTATTGCTACCTGACGTGATTGGCGGATTGACAGTTGAAAGAGTGGGGTGGAAGGGGTTTCAGACACTGTTAAATTAAGCATACTGAGGCCCTTACAATTCTTTAAAAAAGGTCTTGGTCTTGTCAGTTTCCTTGTCATTTCCTAAGCCTGAAACTCAAAAATGATGTCACCCAGAATTTGAAATGACTGTGTCCTCACTCTCAGTTCAGCCTGGTCCATCTTGTTTCCTTGTTACAGTTGCAGAATAGTGAATTTAAGAGCCTGTCCTCCCAAGAAAAACTTCAGCATCAGTCATCTGTTCAAATCCCCCGGTGGCCATGTAAACTATGACTCTTGTCTGTCAGAAGCAAGGGTGGGAGTTGTATGACATTGACATAGAATCATAATACCTTGTAGGGAGGAGGTTGGGGTGGATGGATAGGTCGACAAAGTGTGCAGCTTTAACACAGGAGACCGCTGTTAGATTTCTGTTTCCTACAAACATTAAACCTTTTCCCCAACTTTAACCAAGTGGTTCTTCTTTTAACATAATGATAAAGTTGCCTAACTTTAACAAAGCATTTGTTTTAACCCAAACCATGATCTTCCCTGAACCAGGTAGCTGTTTCACCTAAACATAAGCAGACCTTAACCCTAGTAATGGCACATGAAGTAACAGTCACATTAATCATTTTGATATTTTGGTATTTTTTGGTATACCAATGCAAAGACCCTAGTTTAGTTTTAACCACAGTTAAGTTATCCAACTCTTATGAACACTCCCAGGTGTTTGTATTGCCAAATCTTCTGTCATAAACTTTGTTTTTATCCACATACTGAACCCTATTAAAGCTCTGCAGATATAGTATCATAATGTGGGGCAATATGGAGCATAAAAATGAAATTATTCATTGTAAATGTCTGTTATATTGTGAGTTACTTCCCTGTTTAATGTACTGAACCTGGATGACTTACTGTACTTACACATTCCAAATAAATTAGATTTTCAAGCCGCCCTTGTGGGTTGACTTACTGGATTGTGTTCTAGTGATATCATGTTATTCCTACATCTTTGCAGTTAACTCGGTGAGTAAAATGTTGTAACTGATAAGAATAATGGTCAAAATTTTGAAAATAAGTCACAGGTTGTATAAGTGGACTTTTTGACAGCACCTTATAAGTCCCATGAAGATCTATTGGCACATTGTGCTACAGTATAGAGTACAGTATCTGAAAAGGTTCTTTACAGCCAACAATTCTGTAAATCTAAAGGATTTCATTGCAACTAAACACAAGGAGATAGTTCAACTGCCTAATATACCTTTATAAATGTGGAACCTATGAACAGAAGCTGTTTTTGACTTTTGTTGGAATAAAAAGCCCACAGACTCTCAGGCCCTGATGGCATATGATTGGAAACTGCTGCTGTACTAAACCGTTTTTCTTAGGCATGCACTACTTGATGAGCCTGGCACAGGAGAAAGAGCCCATCAGTTTGCCAGCCAGCACTTATTCACCTTTCATACAGACTGAGAGACTCTTACAAATGGCCTGCTTGGCTCGTTGGTTTTCAGAGCTGGTCTGATGTTGCATCAGAGAGATGTCTTCTTTGATTATCTGCTAACAAATCACTGTTGCTGCGTTTGGTATTGTGGTCAGGTCAGAAGGGATGTAAGGGCATGTGGAAAAGGAGTAGATTAAGTTACTGTCAATCTGCACTGCATTCCTCTCATTCAGTTTGCTCCAACCTAGAACAGTTCAAGAACACCTGGTAACAAAGAAATTATGAGCACCTGAAGCCTGGCATGAAGGAAATGATAATGGATTTTGTAACTCCTAGTGTTATGCTTTGTCTGACTTCTATTTGGAGAATAGTCATACTCTAAGTTTTGGAACGTACAATTCACATAATGCTTTGGGGGATGTAAACAGGAAGTATAATGTTGGCATGGATTTAACTGTGGGCATGAGAACCTTTTTTCCCCCGCCCAAATTTGTTTACATTTTGGCATACTGGCACCATTAAAAGAATGCTGGATTTGCTATTAGCAGTTTTTATTTATTTGCAATGTACCCATTAATGTATAGACAGCTATCATTGGATTACTTTTATATTGAATAAAAACTCTATTTAACAGCAAGCATGCATTATATCCTTGGAAAGTGTAACACTGAATCCACAAATATGTGTATCGTGTCTGTGTGTTCAGATTTGACTGAGTTATGACTCTGAGAAGGAGTAATTAGGCGCTAGGGGTTGAGTGGGGCAAATCAGCAGCAAACTACAATGACTAACTTCCCTTTGTTTTAAGAACACTGGAGTGCACCTGTCTCTTTCACCTCACACAGTGTCTTTCCCTCACGTCTCTCCCTCTGCACCCCCCTGCAACTGTACACCAAACAATACACACTTAGACTGAAGAGCCGTCAGTAGAGTGCAAACCTCTGCCATTGCTGAAAAATTTCCTAGCTTGCAAAGCTTCAGCTAACAAACATCAATGCTTGATATTTGTTAATTGTTTGTCTTGTGGTTTTGTTTTCCCACATAAGCAGAGAGACAGGAGTGAAAAGTCCTTAGGAGATAAAAATCGTGACATTGTGACTGCAGACCATCATCTTTGGTATTCTTTGCCTGTTAATTTTCACATGCAGTGTTTGGAATCACTGTAATGTCTAATAGCTGTGGAAGAAAAGAGATGATCCACAAAAACATCTAGTCCTCCAGCAGTCTGAGTGTGTGAAGCTGTAAATCTCACTCACTTGGTTTCATGACTTCACACTTCAGCCAGAGGCTGTTGGCAGCGGCTGCATTCTCCCAGGCTCTCGCCTTGTATGTTAGCACAACACTTGGATGTGTTATGGCTAAGTGTGTGTGAGTGTGTACACACCACAAACTTGGATGCCTTATTGATGTCTAAGTGAGCATATCTCAGAAGTGTTGGGACTAACTAAATTATCCAACACTTTCCCAGGGCCTGAACACATTCTTCTGTATTTGGCTAAAAGTGCAACAAGTACATTTTTACTGTCTCATCATCAAAGTGAACAAAATATACTGTATCTAGTGATCTGAAGTGTAAAGAGCTGCTGGCTCTGGAAGTGTTTTTCCCACTTTAAATTCCCATGTCAAAGTTATATCCACAATGTTCCTCATCTTAGAAACACAAGAGTCTCCTGGATAATTTACAGTAATAGTACCGTTTCTATTGGGAAAAACCCAGTCAGAGGTGTAAATCAGTCGATCAGTTGTCTTTTGCTCGATTTTTCACTTCCTCTATTTACAGACAGACAAACTGGTAAATATTTTATTGGGTGTCATAGCCTTTAGCTCGAATCTGACTGAATGTTTCTTCTCAAACTGCAGTTTGGGAGTTAATATGTGTAGCTCTACCCAGTCATACCCTAACCATTACTAAATGTGACAGCCTGACGATTTTACCCGCCATTGCCAACAATTTACCCGCATTTGGCAGGTGGGGGGTGCTAATTTCAGACCTAGGACTAAAAAGGATAACTTCACAGTACAGAGCTTGGAGTCCTGCTGTCTGAAATCAACAGACAAAAAACTAACAAATATAGCAGTGACAGAGTTCATATTAGGAGGCCCAAAAATAATACCGTAATAATACCACAGTCAATGCTCTGTCCTTGCAGAGCTCCGTCTTGACCGAAAAAAAGTTTGAAGACACCAATATCCTACCCCATCCGTCGATGGGAAATAGCACAAAATAGCTCAAAAACCATGCAGAGGCACACATCCATGGATGTAGAATGTGTATTAATTCTGTATTTCTGTCCTGTCTTGCAGCTCGCCACTATAAAGAGTGAGTCTCGTCTAAAGCATCTCCTCCAGAGGTTACCTGGTTACTGTCCAGAGTCGATGGTGAGTCCACTCCCTCTATTACAACAACACTGGCTATATTTACATGCACAGACAACTCTCTTCTTAACTTGGTTCAAATGGATGCAGTGAGATGAAACAGCCTGAACTGGGTTGTGGTACATCGCATGATATCTTGTTGCTTTATACTGCATCAAGAAAGGTCCGAATGGAATCGTATTGAACATTTGTTAAAATGAATCTTAGATGTGCTGCATAATTGATTATTGTATTAAGGGGTTAACTCTAGTGTTTTGGTCTTGCTGTAGTGGTTCATTGTTCAGAAAGATATTGTCTATCACCTTCACATGAATTTACTAAAGCTGTACACCTGACCTGCTCCTGAGCATGATATGTTCAGAAATCAGATCCCAACCTAAATAACCAATTAACCGGTCAGTCATTTTACTGGTGTGCCACCAGTAGAACAACAACAAGATACCACTGACTTGGTGACCACTGAATAATCATTTTCACTTAATTAAACTATTCGGCATGAAATGAATGCAAACTATTTTGATAATCAATTCATCATTTAATTCATTTGAGTAGCAAACTTTACAAGTTGTGAACACAGCATTAGCTATCATTAGCTATCGTTAGCTATCGTTAGCTATCGTTAGCTGGTGTGTCGGATTAACTGGGCGTTCCGATTAACTGGTGATACTCGTGTGTGTGAAGCAGATGTGTCGTAGGTGTGGCTTTGGAGGACCCATTGTCGACTAATCAGGAAATGAACATGCTGATTACTTTGCTTTTCTATCACATTCATTTGTCTGTGTCTTTTGAAACATTACAGGAGAAACAGTTTGCTGGAACATTAATTTTGGTCTCAACAAAAATACAGGAAAATACTAGCCGTCTTCTTTACGAAAATATCATTCGTTGTCTGGGCATGTGAAAACAATAACTACCGGTGCTGGAATCAAACCTCTGGGGGGCTGTTCGTTATCGTGTCATTACCGATACCTTTCAAAATGAGTCACGGAGACGTCGAGGAATAAGGAGAGACAGGAGACCACGAGTCCCGGTGCTAATCTTGTGACATTAACATTAGTAAACGCTTCACAATGATAAAACCTGAATACATCTAAAATGTGATTGAATTGTGGTTTTATATATTGTAGCTGTACAATATAATGCTTTACAGTATAATATATAGCTTTACAATATATTCTAGCAATACTGGCTGCCTTTTCTACCTTGCATCATTTAGACCCACCAAAATCAAATACTGGCTCTGATGTGACTAATTTTACATATTTTTATTAACACTGGCCAAATTCAAGTTCAAGTATACAATGCAAATTTTGTGTAGCTAAACTCACTCATTACTGTGACAGAAAGCTGCAAGCTAAAACGTTTCTGATTATGACTACATTCTGGTGACTTTTTAAAAATGACGGATGGCCACAAAGATAATGGAAATGTCACCTTGTACACAAACACACCACGAGATGTTGTGTCCTGTTGTTATGGATGAGCAATAGTGGAGCATGCCCACTGCCCAATTGCTGGACACTTTTTGCGGACCAGCGCTCAACACAGAGAACACAGACTGATTACAGTTTGCCAATTTTAACACAAACCCATGTAAGATCCTTTTCAATTCAAGATCATTTGAATCATGTTAAAGGACTTCAAGGACAAGCTTATGTTAGTAGTAGTTATAAAGAAAATGATTTAATGTGCTCTGTGTTGCTCTCTAAATATTATCCAAAATGCATGAACACATGAGTCTGTCAAAGGCACACATTTAAGCGGATATTTCACTCACCTTGTTACACCTGTGCACCGATCTACTTGCTTTTGAGTGGCCCCAAATGGGTCCACGAACAAGAAACTCATCTTCTTAAGATATATGATCTATGGAAATGCAATTACAGACTATAGCCAACCCCTCATACACAAGATGGTCTCGTCGTTTGCGTCTAAATCTGTTAAGATTATAATGAGCGTCCAGTGTCCTTGTGACATACTGCTCCTGCTGCCACATCATATTTCAAAAGGTCAAACCAAAAACATACACATTCATTTCATTTCAAGATATCACTGTATTGAAAAAGGTAAAAAATCCTACTCGCACCACATTTCCTCCCCACAGTTGTGAGATAGGCATTCACAATCTATGATTACAAGAGTAACAATATATATATATATATATATAAAATACCTCACTCTCCAACTCCTTTCCTGGGGCCAAGTCCATGACATTTTTGGAATATATTGTATACAGCCCAATCTTTGACCACAGCATCTTTTCCTCCCTGCCCATATGTCTCTGATTACTGGAAAAAAATCAATGGCAGTTATTTGTGAAATGCATAATTTGGGGTGTGAAAGTTGAGCTCTGCTTTTTTAGGCCTTCAGATATCTCCTCTTTGAGCACTAGGTTCATGACTTTGCCTTCTGTTACCTGCCACAAATCACAGTTAGAATGTAGAAGACATAGGTGGAATAGCTGACTGTTGATTCAAAATCAAAATTATAAAAGGATGAGAACATTAGAGGATTTTACTTCATGCTCCTTTGGAACCTCTGAAGGATACCTCATCTCCCTCCCAAACATCAAATAATATGGTCTTAATTTAGTTGCCAGCTGTTTTTTTGTCTGAAGGCCGACAACAAACATACAATACCAATCTCTCTCTGTCAATGCTCAATCACACACAATCACTCACTATCACTCAGTCTAACTATATCTCACTATCACTATCTAATTGCTGTCTAATTGCTGTCTAATCGCTTTCTAATCACTTTCCAAACTCCTCACAAACCCACAAAGTTAGTGACAGTGAACTTAAATAGACTATTCCACCCCTTAATGGTTTCTGTTTCCTACACCTGTGAGTAGTTATCTAATTTCTGTCCCTATTTGCAAAATGAGAGTAACAGTCATGTCTGATCTGGATGAGTAGGTGTGCTGGATGGTGTCGAATATCGTTGAGATGAGAGAGATGAATGTCTGTAGCCTTTAATATAGTAGTTTCTACATTTACTGGGTCTCCAACCTGCAAGTTGCTCTTTAAAGGGCTGCGTGTTATAAAAACTATAGCTGAAACTACAAAAATCCAAATTGTTGTTGAAAACATTGATCGTCTTTTTTGAATGAGTGACAGTGTGAGTAATTATTTATGATATTAATGCTAATGTAAAATGCAACTTTGGTTCAACTTCGAGCAAAAGTAATGTTCTGATGTCTTGTTGTGTTGCTGATGGTAATCTCTTGGCCAGTGTTAAGACAAAATTAGTATCAAGTCTCTAATTAGACTTATACAGGAAGTGGCTTGGTGGTTGTGGTTACCAGAATACTGGAGCACCTGGTTAAACCACACAATCTCACACACACACACACACACACACAGGTTCAGTCCTTCCTCCCACCATGGCTAATTACAAAGCAGAGAGGCTGGTTTGGTGCTTGTCTTGTCTCTCTCCAAGCAGCCTATTAGAACCACACCAGTAATTAGACTAAGGCAGCCTTAAATGTTTGCTCTCATTTGAACATGTGTCCTGTTCCTGTTATTTAGCTGAACTGATGCTAAAACAGTATAAGCTAGTGACATGCATTTACACATGCATTTACACTGCATACACGATGCACATGCATGCTGATAAAAAAAAACATATGCATGTAGTATTATCTGCCCTTTGCATGGTGCCCACTAAACTGCCCAAAAGTAGGGGTCCTTCAAATGATGCAAATATTCATATGTAAGTTTATATCAAGTTTATATCTGATGTTATTTTAATTGATTTGGGATCAGAATATGATTTCTAAACATGTAACTGATCGTTAAATATGCAGTTAGTTTTAAGTGTAGGATTAGTGCTGTCACAATACCAGGAATGTTGATTTTAACTACCTACTTATGGCAAAGTTACACGCAGACTGCGACCGCTAACCACTCAGCACCCTAGATCTCTGCTGTTACACCCTAAAGACAGGACCCCCCCTGAGGGGAAGACTGGAGTGGTGTATGACATCAGCATGACATCACATGCAAAAGCTGTGGGGAATACTAGATTGTGTCAAAATCTAGTTTTAAGATTGTCAGTGTTTCAGCTGATACTGTGCTCACATTGTGCATATTCCTAAATAAATTTGTGTTTAATCAGATTATCACACAGCAAACCTGGGGCCATGTCATTTTCCCACACAAGAATCAGAGTCAGTATCAAATTTTCATGCTTCGATTATTGTGGGTAAAACTATCATGGTAAAGGGTATTATATGATATTCATCAAACTCTCTTGAAATACTAAAGTATAGTAGAGTTACTTGCACCATGATGGCCTCAGATTTAATCAAACCTAACAAACTGAGAAGTGAACTAGTTATTGCAGCTTTGTTGGACTCAATTGAACTAACATCAAATACACTAAAACGCCATAAACAAAAGCAGCTTGTTTGTTTGAAGTTTAAGAAGTTTAAGTAGACTAGAAATTACTTTAAATGTATGCTTCTCTTTCTGTACAGCCATTCTTCATTTTCATACATGTTTGGATTCCTTTTGGATGTTAATAGTTGTGGAAGATCAACCCTCACAATCCTCCATGCTGTGTAACTTTCGGCCCTTAGAACTTCATCAGGTAGAATTCATGAATTCATTAAGTGTGCAGGATCTTTACAGTAGTTCTTTTGGACTGTGTGATCCAACCCAGCTGTCTGAAGTGCAGGAACTTTGTAGCTGTGGTTCAGTGGCAGAGCGGGTCATCCACTGATCACAGGGTTGGCGGTTCAATCACCACCTCCTCCTGTCAAATATAACTGTGCCGGGGTCCATCGTTATTATGAGCGGCAAAAACCTTGTAAAGGGCTTTGGAGAAATGCAGCCGTTTGTGCTTCATGCTGGATGTTCATAGTTAAAAGGCAGAACTTTGGAACATAATAGCAATTGACCTCGGCACAGTTATATTTGGCTCTTACAAGCCGCCACCACCCGCCCATCTGCACGCCATCTCTGCATTACTTCTAACAAATACCACGGCCAGGGCTGATGCTGACCGGTGAAGAAGAATGTAATGTATGCAATCTTGACGCAGTGTTGGCTCTCTCTCGCTCAGTGTTACAACTCAGCACCCATAAACTTGCCACACTTCAGTAGGTCGACTAGCCAATGTTACCATAGCAAGTCATGACCACAGTTGCTAGAGCTAGACCGACACAGAGCCTGATTTGCTGGTCCTGCTGTGATCTTGGCCTCTGTTTGGCCAGTAGAAAGGCGCTAAACAAAATGAAACTGCTAATGAAGGCAGGAGAGAGCTCTGTGCTGTGTTCACGGCGATAATGTTTCACCATGTATAAACTGTTAAGTCGGCACATCTTTAGTAAGAATGCTCTACACTGCACACAGAGGAGGAGGGATGGGGTGAATAGGGGCCCACCAACCCCCCCTCCAGGCATCCAGATTTCATTCCACACGTCCATATCACTGATACTGCACAGATACTGTGTGTTTCAACTTTATTCATGTTAATTCAGGCCTTTTTTGACCTGACAAGAACAAAACTGTGACAGAAACACTGTTAAGTTGGTCTGATGTAAAGATGTTGAATTCTCAATCATAGCAGCCTTAAACAAAATAGGGAAAAAAATAAAAAATGTATCAGACACGTATACACAAATGCCCTGGCTCTCCGGGTAGACTCAAGGGATTTGGCTCGTGTAAACTGTACCATTATTCTTCCTGTCATGTTCTTGCCTTATTGGCCCCTGCTTCATCACAAATCACTTTTATGCTTCATGTAAAGACACTGTTATTCCTCGGTCTGACTCATAAATGATGTTGACACCCGTTGATGGGAACCTTTGTTCCCCAGCCAAGAAACACGGAGGAGTGTTTACAGTGACGTGCTACGTTTACACAAATGACTGTCCTGTAAAAGCATAAAAGCATGAAAGGGATTTCTACTACACTTCTCCTTCCATGCCTTTCTGTGCTGCTGTCCCTATCTGCGCCTCTCTGTCCCTGAGGCAGAGGAGACAGACGAGTTTGTTTGCGATGATTAATCCCACAACATTTCACCACAATCCCAACGGGAGTTTCATAGGATTCATATGTTTTCCTGTTTTTCAACACTGTTTTGATCCAAGGACTATAATATTTGCTCTCTGTGAAATTAGAGAAACTCACAGCTTCTTCATCATTTTTTCACATCTCAGCCGATTGTTCAGTATATTTTTTCGCTGACAGATTTTTTTCTAAGCCGAGGAAAAACTGGATAATGAGTCTGCCCGTAACCCTAGCCCCAAGGATTTCTCATCACATACTAGAAAATGATATGCCTGTAACACTAACCCAAAGTATCTACATTAGACATTTTTAATGACATGAGCACTTCATATGATGAAGTACTGATGTGATACTTACTAGAGAAAGCTAAAGCCAAGAGTCCACTACCATGGCTCAAAGCCAAAGCTAATGGGGTTTGTGCACTGTCCACAACCATGAATGGGAATTTTCTCTGATCAATCAAGACAATCAATAGCAGTTAAAACTGCAGTGTTTATATCCTACTCTTTAGAACTTATCAGTTCATTAAGTCCATTAAAAAGTTTGTGTCTTAGTGACTTACATAGACTTGTTTTTGGTAAGCATGGGTATACCAATAACTCGACTTTTACCACAGTTTAACCAGCATATGCCTGGATGTTTTACGTAACTCATATAGTGAACCCTGAAATTGTCACCCAGTGAGAAGCATATACAGCAGTTCTAAGATTATGTTCCCAAGACAAAAGAATGTTTTTCTCTGTGACCACCAGCTGAATTGTTGGTCACACAAAGCATGAGCCAGTCTTTCACAAAGGAGACGCTCACAGTGACACAATCATGGGCTGCGATGTTTCACATTTGGAAAAGCTACGTGGCAGATCAGCACGCCAGCCGCAATTACATAATTGCAGAGGTTTATGGATGCACGCGAGAGTGTGACGACAATGCAGAGGCCCTCAGGATGCAGTGCCATTTGCTACATCAGTGGCTCTATAGATGTCTTTTCGAAAACTATCAAAGCTAAAGCTAAAAACTGTAAAAGCTATTAGGTAGGAGATATTTTATGAAACCTGAAGTGACATCTGACATTGACCTTTTCATCTCTTTTGTCTTCTAGAATGAACTTTGGATGTGCATCAACTCTACACTTCCAGGTAAGAGAAGAGTGCTAATAATAAACCCTGAATGTGTAGCATTTTAAGTAGTATCATAAAATACCCCCGTCAATATTTTTATATGAACAGTGCGTAGTATGTGTAATGTGACAGGTGTTGCTTGTCACGATGAACCCACAGAGGCTCTGCAGTCCCTTTCAGCTCTACAGACTTGGTTTGGTTTAAGAGCCCGCAACTTAACGGTCTTGATTCAGGCTCGGATGCCTGCTGCTGCTGGAAACAGGGTTGATGAAAGCGCTGTTTTCAGCTAAAAAGCCCTGATAAACCTCCTGTACACTGACTGCCCCGCACTAACAACATTAGCAACTAGCTGGTGAACATAGTGGAGCATTTAGCAGCTAAAGATCCAGATATTTTTCTCAGGAGTTGGTAGAGACCAAAACAGAGCTAAAAGGAGAGTGAATATTGGACTATAGGAACATGACTGTAGTTAATGCTAATGTTGCTCCATNNTTAGCCATATGACCTTTATAAGGCTGTCATGTGTCAAAGCATGTGTGTGATGGTCAGCTAGTTATGGACGTCTTCTAATTGGCACAAAAAAAGATGAACACAGCTTTAAAGACAGATTTTTGTAGTCATAAAGTTGTTTTCATTTTCATCTTTATTCCAATATTAAAACTTTGGTGAGTCTGTCATAAAGGTCACAGAACATGGAGACTGGACGTGAACACACACTTAGACTGGATGGTTTTTCCACAGCATTCCTGAGAGCATATTTATTTGACTAAACAGAACGTACTTACAGTAAGTCAAAAGGAGACACCTTGATGCTAGAAATGACATGAAACATGACATTCAACCCAAGCTGTATCTACTGTGTGTATCTGGTTGCATGAGAAGAGATGGTAGCAAGTGAAGCTGTTAAAGCCTTGAGGAGAGCTGGACCTGACCAGAGCAGAAAGCAGGCAGTGGATCAAAGGTCTAAATTCTACTGCCTGTGCTTGGAACAAATCTACCTGTCAGAAGCCTAATAGTCTCCAGATTGGGAGCTATTGTTATTCTTACCTTTTTGTACTCACTAAACACTGGCGTCCAGACAGTCTCAGGAGTCTGTATTTAACCTGTTAAGGAACAAACCGCCCTCAGATCCTCTCAGACTCAGAGATAACATCGACTCTCTGATGTTCACTGCATTCCAGCAGGTTTTAGGGATTTGCTCTGTTGGTGTAACCACTTCTCCCAAACAGACCAACTTCAATTAATGATTTCCTTCATTTCTCAGAATGCTTTTCCTCAACTCCTGCAAAATGAACAAATAACACATTTTAATAGTAAGATTGTAGTGGTACATAAAATCCACGGCTCTGTATGTTTTTGGTACAACAGGGAAACAAAACACATGCAGAAGTTAACATTTTGGGGATTCATTTTGAAAAATATTAACTTTAAATGGCAGCTCTTTGGCCATAATTCTTACTGTAAAATGTATCACACTGAAACGTTGGTATATGGAAATACATGTAATATAATCGTGATTCCTAATGGTTATCACCCAAAAATTCCACTGTATATTAGCAAATATAAAGCCAGTTTTGAAAATGGCCATTAAAACAAGTATAGGATATTTATAAGTAACTTACTGTAAACCAAATATTAGAGCCTGCGGTAAAGTTTAAGCTTGACATGCAATTCATCAGTTTTTGTTTCACGTTAAAGTTAGTCAAGAATCACTCTATACGTTTTACGTAGTTCAGTAGCTCTCTGTAGTCCTGGATGTCCACCCATCAGTTGTGAGAGCGACTGGCAGGGCAGTGGATAATTCCTGGACGACTACAGCTTGTGCTCATTTATACAGGGCAGCAGCAGCAGAGTGACTGATGCAGGTGAGGGAACATTATATCGTGGCTCAAACCCTGTAACAGATGCATTCAAGTACTGCTGTCGCAAATGATTTACAGTTGCATGTTTCATTGTTTGTGTTTCCAAAGCCATGACCTCAACCAACTTCAGTTCAACAGATCAACAAACAGTTTTAGACAAATGTAACTTAGAGAGAAACCAGCGCTTTCAAACAATAGATCTAAATTACATTGGAGGCTATGTCAGCTCTGATTTCTCATTTGCGTTCGCCATATGAGCCTGTCTAGCGTGGTTTAGCCGAAGAGGTCAAAACTCCAGCAACAGTTGTAGTATACTGGACAGCTGAAGCATTAGTGGAGAAAAATGACCGAGGTTGTCCAAGTGCAGCAAGCGAGTGAAGCAAGAACGACTCCAATCACCACTGAAACTTTTTTCTGCACCAAAAACAAATCACTTGTCCCTTGGCCCTACTTTTTACATTACATCAGTCATTATTTTTGTATCCCAGTAACAAACAGACAAAATAGGAAATCTCCTTGGTCAAGTTAATAAATATGTAATAAAAGAAGTTGTACCATGAATACCATGGTAGCCTTGGACAACGCATATATCAAGTTTTTAATAAAGGCCTGTATTTTCCCAATAAATAAATCTGTCTCCATAAGTTGAACAAGCTAACCTCCATAAAATAGATACACATAACATACTGTATGTTTGATTCTGTGGTGTTTGATTTGTCTCCAGGAGTATCCAGGAAGTCAGACGGCTGGGTGGGGCTCGGCTGCTGTGAGCTGGCTATCTCAGCCGAGTGTCGCAGGGAATGCAGACAGGTGAGATATTGTAAAGAAAGTATGTTTTTTTAGGAATGACTGCCCTAACATTAGTTTTCCTCATGTGTATGTTGGATCCACCTGTGTGTTCTGTTCTGTGAGCTTACCTGTTTTGATTTCATTTCCCTTTCCCTCATAGGCGTCATCTAAAAATGACATAACAAAAGTATGCAAAAAAGTCACAGAGGTAAGTCCAAGCGTTTCAGAGAAGTAAAATTAATTCAGTAGCTGAAGTTGTATATTGCTACCATTATTCCTAATACCCGTACTTCTTCTGCTACACGTTTCACTAGTTGTAGTGCTGCTGCTACTGTTACTACTGTGAAACATAATACACTATTAATAGCAATCTGCTGCACAAAATTATGTTTATTGTTTATGACTTTTGTCAAACTTTGCAGTTTAGCCAAAAAGGTTGGGAACCACTGAGATAGAGCTTTAGTACGCTGTTTATTTGTTATAATGTTAAAATAGTGAGTTAGCTGAACAGCCCAAGTCAGTATCACCACAGCTTTTCTCTTCTCGTTCTAGAACTCCCTCTACAGCTGCATCACCAAAAATGAAAGTAAGTTGTTACTCACACACACATACACAAGATGAACAGTGAAGAAGCCAACAATTGCAAACATTGATCTCATCTCTCCTTCCAACCAATAAACAAATAAACCCCCCGAGCACACCGCTATCTTCTCAGATGGGCTTGTTTGTATTCTTTCTCTGTTTCTCTCCCTCTCTCTGTCTCATTCTTGCACCGTCTCACACATATTGTGAATACACAATATACTACATGCACAGATGTACACATATAGCGGAGCCATGTTGTTTGCCTGGCACAATGTAAGGTCAGTAACTTCCTATTGAGAGGTCTAAGTCAGTCAACTTTTGCCAGAATAATGAAATCTGAGGCGTGTTTAGCTGCCAGAGGGATAGAGTACCTATAGTACCTGGGTCCAGTCATTGTCAGTGAAACAATATTCAGGACCAAAAAGTAAATTAATACTTAAATTTTTTTCATAAATCACACACTCTTTAATACATATTAGGATATACATAAATAAACAGACTAGGGATGTTAATGATTAATCATTTATCGATTAATCGCTGTTAAGAATTTAACTGATTAAAAATGTATTAACTGATAGCCAGTAGGGTTTACGTTTATTACGGAGAGGTTTGGAGTATTTTTATTCTATTTGTATAGCCCATTTCCAAACTACATTAAAAGTTCTTTACAAACAAGTAAAATCCAACAAGACTCAACAGTAAGAGAGTAAACAGTAAAC
>NTHP01000453.1:428513-453814 GCA_003416845.1 Oplegnathus fasciatus
CCTAATCCTGACATCAGAAAGATTTGGGAAGATTTGGGTTCAGAAAGTTTCAGACACTCTTCGACAATGCGACAAGCACAAGCACATTCAGAGCGCACTGACCCAGTAATACTAAACTGGAAAAGATCTCATGATGTTTCCATCATGAGATTTGACATTTAGCTTGGTCGGTAATCAATAATTAGTGACTGCTAACTAACGATCACTTGCTAAAGTTAAAGTTACATCTCCTCTCCACGTTCCTACTCTACATTCAATTCCTGAAAAGACGTCTGCAGGTGCCTCCGCGACTGCTTCACTGTGATTGACAGCTGTCAATCATGATGTTTCACCCCAGTTTTATTGCATCAAATAACTAATTAAAACCAAACTTATCAGAAAAACGAACACTTTCACAAACATCAGCGTGATAAGAACGACCTAAAATGACAGAAACTATCTTTGGGAAAAAATGATTTGATGTGTACTTTGATTTTTTAGTTTCGCCCATGTCCCATCTGCTAACATGGAGGGGGCAGGGTTTATGACCTATGCTGCAGCCAGCCACCAGGGGGCGATTGAGATGTTTTGGCTTCACTTTTGGGAAGCTGTCATGTCATCGATCTTTATATACAGTCTATGGCTGTAGCCTGCAAAGAATGGACACATTTGTTGTCTTGGTGGTGGTGCAAGTATTCAGGACTGGCGTTGTGCTGTGAGGCAGTGTTGACATACCGGCCACAGTCGGTATTGCAGGTCACCGGCCATGCACCGGCCCATGCAGAATCATTACAAAAGGCTGTCTGAGACACAGACAGTAGAAATGACTTTTTCAACTATTAACTATTAACAAGTTAGTATTATCACAATTTTAGCCAGTTCCAACAAAAATTAAATATGTCAAAGAGCCGAATCAGTACATTATTTTCATGCCATGTGTGCGGGGAGTCAGCAGGAAGTCAGCTGGCTCAGCCAGAGAAGCACTCTAATGTCTATTCTCTATGGACATTAAAAAAACAGAAGCTAGAGGAAGCCTTTTCTATGGTATGGGTATGTGCCAGGTGAAAAACTTTAATTGGAACAAATGAGGTTATCCAGTTCTCTAAGTACACCCATGGAGCAGTAGCATGCATTGCTGTCTGATACAGTATCTTTTTTGATACTACCCCACTAATACTCCAACACATATGCTGGAAATTCTCAGATTGTACACATATTGGCTTTTAACCTTGATAGGTAATCACAATGCAAATTGTGCTTTTATTCTTGTCAGAGTTCTGCCATCATTATCTACTTAAACTTAGCAGTATCAGACATACCACAAATGACACCGCTCACCCCCTCAATCCACAACTCACAGTACTTCTGTCTCCTAATAAATTAGAGGAGGGCCCACTTTGTTTTTTCTATTCTGTTCAGCTTTTTTCCCTTCTGCCATAACAACCACCAAATAAAATATCTTACTGAATACTATATGCATAGTACTGTATGTACTGTATAGATATGTGTATAAATATATACATGAGTAGATGTGGGGATAAAGGAAAGGGCATGTGTGTGCGTATATATGACTTTATGTCTACCATATTTGTTTTGTGTATTTGTATGTGCAGATTGTGCCTGCCTGACAAAGCCTGTCTATCTATGTAAATAGTAATGCGGTGCAATGTAGCACAACTTTTTTAGCATAACTTTGTCAACAGTAGTTATGAAACAAGTTTCAAGTTGATTTTCATACCTTATCGGAAATGAATTAAAACTGGAAGGAAGGAAAAACACAAACAGAATGGATGAACAGTAAAGTTGTGATAGATGGGTTTTGCTCTTCTAAGTCTGAATAAAAGACTTTCTTTCTGCTTTGGTACTTTGTTTGAAACCCCTGATTAAACTTCTGGGACTGCCATTCTCCATTACTGAGCTCAGGAAAGAGCTTTAGTGAGTGCTCTTAATAAGAATCAGCCACATTGAGTTCCGGAAAACCACTGTTGACCATTTTGGGGTTAAATGAAGTTAAGGATCCAGGGTTTTACACACCCACACCCACCCACACACACACACACACACACACACATACACACACACACACACACACACACACAGCTGCTTCAAGATAAACAAAGCATCCACTCATTAGCAGAAAATGGAATGATGGAACCACACCCAGAACTTCTGCCTGGAACCCTCTCACTTTAAACCACCAATTAGCTGACTCACTTGAGACCAAACCCACCAATCAGACATCAAAGACACTTCCTGTTGCAGTGGAAGGGAAAACAACCCTCACATTATCCAGACGGACTTTAGCTCCCTCTGTAAGGCCTGCAGAGCAGACGGCTACAAGGCTACAGTGGCCAGCACACCTTGTTCTGCAATCAGCAGGTTGCTAGTGTTGAGATACAGTACTGACCACATGATTGTTGCTTTTTTTCTGAGCAAACTTATTTATTTATTTTTTTTGTACTTTTTAGTTACAAACCAACTTTTGTTTCACATTGAGTTCACTTCTGTCTGTCCCTGTCCATAGGCCCACAGAGCTGTTCCGCAGCTGTAATGTCCAGTCAGACCAGGGAGCCATGAACGACATCAAGCTGTGGTCCAATGGGACGATCAAGATGCCATTCATGAACATCCCTGTGCTGGACATCAGGAAGTGTCTGCCGGACATGTGGAAGGCCGTGGCTTGTTCCCTGCAGATCAAACCCTGCCACAGCAAGTCCAGAGGCAGCGTCATATGCAAGTATGTCTACTACCATCCTACAAGTGACAAGCTACTACCCAGTAGTAAGTAGTAACAGGGTCGCACATGACCAGGAGTAAAAATGTCAGGTGAAACTAAAGTTATAACGGATATTTTGACTTGTCAAACACCATTTAATAATAACATTAATTGTTATATTGCACTCCAAAAGTTGCTGGAATGAAGCCATCATTAATACTCTTAGTTCCACCTGTGCTTTTGCTGCTATGACAAGTCAAAATGTCTTCTGGGAAAAGTCTGTGAATCTAATTAATTTAGGAATGATAAAGAAGCAAAAGTGCTGTGATGCTAGTTTTCAAGGTTATCAAGATTCAAGTTATCAAGATTTACTCAGACAGCAAAACAACATGTAAAGTGCAAGATGAGCCCCATTCTGATTGGATTTATGTCTCCCCTGTTTAAGGGAGGTGGGGTGATTTTAACATTACCTGTGCTCATCAGTGATTAGATGTACTAATTATAGCCTCACGTACCTGCTCGCTGGTACTCCTGTAGTTTGAATCCCATCTGGAGCGACGTCCTTGTATTTTAAAGTGGATTTATGATTTTTTTCCGCATGAAGAGCTGCTTGTCCTTGTACTGTACTTGTTTCCTTCTTTTTAAAATGAAAGTTGACTTTGTGTTTGTGTGAAAATAAGTCAAAAATCTCTTTACTAATCTGTAAACATGCTAACACCAACATATACAGTAGGCCTACTTGAGGGAGCCCGCTTTAGTAAAGTGCTTTAGCACTGTCCCCCTGCCCAGTGGCATTTCATTGCTCAGTCAGTGCCCGGTTGGAGCTCCACTTCAGAAAGCTAGATCAAGTTTAGGCAAACACTGTACTGTAGCCAACGTCAGCGGGCAATCAGAATCTGAAAAAAGAAGCTGTCCATAGCTAAACGCTTTCGGTACTTTCAATGAGTAAAATAATTCACACGTGTAATATAATAGCTAGATAACTACACATTCAATACACAAGAAGGCTACTCATGCACCATAACGCCCGGAGGGTAGAGGCTCAAACTCTCCATACAGAGGATGAAGAGGACACTGTAAAATATCTCGAGCCTAAGAAATTGCTCTCTTACAGAAGATGTGAGACAGACCGGGCAATTTAACTTCAGTGATCTGACTGGCCACTTTAACTATGTGTTGCAACCTTTTCTTGTCACCTATTGAGATAAACCAAACCAAGTCTACTTGGAAACTAATATCATGACAGAAAAACTTAAAACCATCAGAAGAGCAAGACCCCGTAAAAGCTCATCAAATGGGCTGTTGTAATATCAGCTACTGGTAGGTACTGTTATTCTGTGTTGAGCTCCATGTTTTTTAGTCTACATTTGTTTACATTTTGGCAAATTGGCACCATTACAAGAATGCTTAATTAGTTAGCAGTTCGTGTTTGCAGTGTACCCATGGATGAACAGACAACTGGATCACTTTGATGCCAATGAAAACTTAAAAATATGATGATTCTTAGAGAAGTTGTGAAGTGTCTTTTTTTCTATGATTTCTAATTGGATTTATGGATGTTTATTTGCGATGAACATCAGAGATAATGATATCCTTGGGACGTGTAAGTCATACTGAATGATATCAATAAGATATTTGACTCAAATTTACTTCACGCAGTATCTTTGTCTGACCTTTGCCTCTCCCATGCCATAATAGAAAAGGTTTGAGAACCACTATTACCTTTAATCATTATCTATAACTATAATTTACCACATATTAAGGTTCAATCACAACCCTGAATCTGCAGTATACAGACTGATGCATTAGCAACATGTCAGTTGTGATAGTAGAGGAAACTTTTCATTCCACATAGGTAGCTTTTTAAGCAACTGGGCAAGTGAACCTGTCATTAGCCGATTTTTTTTTCTTCCTTTGTCATTCATGTGTGTACATGTAAAAGCAGATTAGAAACCCAAGTGCATATAGATGACCATCAAATCAGCTTTCCCTAGGAGAAATCCAGCTGGGGAAAAAAAAATTGTCACTGAGTGAGTGAGTGACTGAGTGAGTGATGAAGTTACACGATTGATGGACAGGTGGAGGCCCTGCCCTACTCTCAGGATCTGCTGTGTCATGTCTGGACTGTGTGTATGTGTGTGTGTACTGCATAACAGCACTCCACCCTTAGGCTATATGTCTTGTTCAGCCATTTGTCTTATACAACCCCCCTCTCAGGTTTTAATCTTCCACTTGTCTTATACCATCACACATTGTCCACATCCACTTCAGTCTGTTTGTGTTGGCACAGCTTCTCACTCTGCACCCAGCCTGGCTTACAACCCCCCTCACCTTCAAAATTCTACATTTGTAGACATAGAGGTTGCACATGACCACTGTATGTTGATTGATTCTTATAGATTTGTTTCAAGCAGTGTTACACTGGCCTTTTTTCAGTATTATGTCATTTCTTACCTGTCCTCAGGTCAGATTGTGTGGACATCCTGACCCAGTGTGGGGACAGGAAACGTTTCCATGAAGGACAAACTCCAGAGAGGATCTGTGAGCTGCTGTCACCCATTGATGACCCTGAACGCTGCATCCCCCTCCACAGATACCTCAGTGAGTCACAACGAACAGTACATATTCCTCAGGGGGACTTGAAATGTCCCTGAAGCTCAGAAGCTGACAGACACAGTACTGACATGATTCATTACTCATAAAGCTTTGGCTAATTTTTTAGCAAACAGTTGGTTATTTATACATTCAGGAGACACAGAGCAACATTAGTGCCCCATTGGAGTTGTATTTCTAGCCACCTGACAAGTTTAAAGCCAATAGTCACTGGCCTTTTAGCTAACTCTGCCAGTCTGTTGTTTGGTGCTAGGCAGGTAGTATACTGTACAGTGAGTTTATTTGCTGAAAACAGCTGCCTGCTGCTGCTGGAATCAAGGTTAATGAGAGTGCTGGGACAAAACTATTCAGTAAATGTGCCATGAAACAAAAACAATGAGCTAAGAGAGGCTAAAAAGCAGAGGTAGAACAAACAAATGGAGAGTCAGATCCAAATCCTAAACTTTATGTTTTGAGCGCCCTTCAACAAATATAATGCTATTTTTTTAACAGAGTAACAGTTAGCGTGATAAGTGAAATATTATGAAAAACATTATGAATACATTTGTTTTATTTATTACTTTCAAATAAACTTTATAACATTTAAAAGGAAACTCATCAGGTGTGCCATGTGTTATTCCTGTGGTACAGTTACAATCTTTTGTGATCTCTGAAGTGAATGTTTTGCATGATGTCTGTTTTTTGTTAACCATAGCAGATTGTTTACATACGAATGTGTTAATCTGAGGTACAATTTATTATCTGTCTGCTGGTATGTACGAACACACCTTTCTTTTCTGCTTGGACAATGTGATTGGCTGCTGTCGGATTGGTTTAAAGTATATCTGTATATCAGGAAAATGAAGTGTTTTTATGACATGACTTTAGGGATGGCAATGTCGGTCAGGCGGTCGGTCCACCACTTTGGTTCAGACTGAAATTTCTCAAATTTCTCATTTCTCAAGACAATGAATCCTAATGACTTGGTGATCCCCTGACTTTTCATCTAGCGCCATCATCAGGTCAAAATTTTGATTTGTCCAATTGTTTGGTTCAAAAAAATTTACTTTGTGTTTAGTGCTAAGTAGCAAATGTTAGCATGCTAACACACTAAAGTAAGATGGTAAACATTACCCCTGCTTTCCATCAACATGTTAGCATTGTCATTGTAAGCATCATCACGCTGACATCAGCCTTTAGCTCAAAGCACCACTGTGCCTAGGTACAGCCTCACAGAGCTTCTAGCATGGCTGTAGACTCTTAGTCTTGTCAATCTTTGGGCTTGGGGAAGATATCGAGTCATTCAAGGTCAAGAGGCTAAAACCCAGGGGAAGTCACAAGCCATTGATTGGGCTTATTTTTTTGAAACCCAACGAATACAATGAGTGCACAAGTTCACATTGTCACAACAGCAAATGCTGTCATGTCTTATCTGTCAGTCATGTTCAGATGTGTTTTACATTTCCATATCCACCTGTCACCTACACCTCTACCCCTTCACACACTCCCTCCAGCCCCCAGTGCCCTAGGCAACATCGTTGAGGAGGTCATCCATCCATGCAACCCCAACCCCTGCCCCAGCAACCACTTATGCCAGGTCAACAGGAAGGGCTGCCTTGATGAACTCAACTGTCAGCCATACGTATGTGTGCCAGGTACGACCAACTACTGCTACAGTTTAGCAGCTTTACTGTGTTCGCTCTAGAATCTAAAAACTGCAGCATGGCAGTCATTCTGAGTGTGTGTGTATGTGTGTGTCTTCAGGCTGTAAACTGGGCGAGGCTTCAGAGTTTCTGGTGCAGCAGGACGCTCGTATCCAGGTGCCGACTCGCGCTGGTCCTGCTGGGTGCTATGAGGTCTGCAGCTGTGGTCCCAGCGGGCGCCTGGAGAACTGTGTGGAGATGCCTTGTGTGGACACCAACAAGCCCTGCATCGTAGGAGGACAGAGGAAGAGTAAGACCTCCCTCATGTCTGTCTGCATGTCCGAAGTGTTTCTACAGGTCCCTAAAAGATGACATGAAAAATCTTAAAATACAGCAGTAGAAGTCTGAGTGCCACCACATGTGATCTGATGTCTCTGGACGACCCTCATGAAATAAGTCATTAGATTCAATGCTTCCTGTGGAGAGGAGAATTAAATTTGGGTATGTATGATTTATCTACAGCATCTCAGAGCAGTGGGGCACTGTTCTCTTCATACCATGTTGTTTCATTAAAAGTTAGGAGGTTGGGCTAGATAGTTGTTTGTACAAAACATGTGACTTCAGCACCAGAGACCGCCCTATCGCCCCGTCTCCTACTGCAACAGTCAGTGTTGGCTTCTTCTGGTCACATTAAGTTCAACACCATATGTCTATTTTTAATTTAGATACAAGTAACATGATTAATTATACATTAATAGAGACATAACAGCATGTCCAGTTCAGTTCCTGCTGACGAATGCGCCAGTTTTTTGCAAGTTTCAACTTAGCCTAGTTATTTTAAGTGTTTACTAAATGGAGATTTACACAAACACACAAACTAGTTCCAACCAATTATTTGCACCTACTAGGTTCTGGGTGTAAAATCTGCGTAGCTGATTGAACCAACTGATAAAACTAACTTGTTCAGATATGACCCATTTAGTATAAAAGGTAATATGGACTATGGTCAACATTTCTGACACTTAATCAGAATGCTTTTTAATAATGATGTTAACTGGTATTTAAAATTATATTTCACAAAAATAACACAGTTTAGCTGAAATTACAAAAGCTAAAAGATAAGATAAGATAATCTTTTATTGATACCCAGAGGGGAAACAAATGACCCTGAAGCACTCTATTTTGCACCTGATTTGGATGATCCGGTGGCTGAATGAGCTGCCCACCTGCCACAGCTCATCATGGAGAGGATGAGAGGGGATGTCTCGGATGGCTATGATCTTGTTCTTCATCCTCCTCTCCGCCACTGACTCCAGACTGTCCAGTTCTAGCCTGACCACAGAGCTGGCCTTCCTCACCAGTTTGTTCAGTCTTCTGGCCTCACCAGCACTGGCTACTACAGACTGGTAGAAGATCTGAAGGAGCCTGTTGCACACACTGAAGGATCTGAGTCTCTTCAGGAAGAACAGGCTGCTCTGTCCCTTCTTGAAGAGGGTGTTGGTGTTATGAGACCAATTCAGGTACTTATATGAGTCTTGCTGATTTTGAGCTTCAGGTGATTGTTGTCGCACCATGTGACGAAGCTCTCTATCAGTCTTCTGTACAGCTCCTCCCGGTTGTCATTGTTGATGCATCCAATGAAGGAGGAGTCATTGGAAAACTTTTGGAGATGGCGGAAACCGGAGTTGTAACAGAAGTCTGCGGTGTACGGTGTGAAGAGGAATGGCGCCAGTACAGTTCTTTGAGGTGCGCCAGTGTTGCTAATCACAACCTCAGAGACACAGCCATCCACTCTGACATACTGTGGCCGGCCAGTGAGGTAGTCCATGATCCAGGATGCAGTGTCCGGTGCAGATGCATTGCTAGAAGCTTGCCCCTTAGAAGTCAGGGCTGGATGGTGTTGAAAGCACTGGAGAAGTCAAAAAACATGACTCTCACCTGCTTCTCCAGGTGTGAGAGGGCCTTGTGGGTCAGAAAGATAGGAAGGAATACTTATTTTCATTCCACTGTATATTCAGTGTTGTTTTTTATTTAGAGGACCCTGTCTGCAACAGGCTTATTATAAAACCTGGGAAAAATAACGAGTGGGCAAGTCTTGTAGATTTTAGTTAACGTAAAAGTAGCTGAACACTCTTTAGTAATGTTGATTTTAAGTAATAGCCTTGTTCTTTGGTTAACTGAATTGATAAGGTTTCCAATATTCTAAGAGTATGTTACATTACTATTAATGTGATCGGGAAAGAATGGTTAAAAATATTCAGCCAGTTTTCTAATCTATTGGTCTTGAGTATTATTATTGAGTGTAGTTTCAAGCCTTTTTACAACTAGATGGCTGAATTAGAGAACAGCAGCAATGGTTATGCTTGTCATGCCTCCACAAAAGAGGCATGGTTTTTGGACAGTCATGATACATTATCAATGATCCCAATATGTTCTTGAATGAACTGTTAATTTAATATCTGGTTAGCAACCAAGCTCACTGGCCCGCTAACTGGCAGATATCAAGCATGGCTGACGAGCTACTGTAGCTGGCTAGTGCTAGCATGTTACCAGTTAGCTTGCCAGCCAATTTAGCCCTCCAAGACACCAAGTCACCAAACTCAGGTGACATGCAAAGGGACATGCAAAGAAATCTTGCAGTGCAGTATTGGTGTAATCAAGAGTTTCCTACAAGAAGCAGGTTTTACTGGGTTATCCATATAACTTTGCTGAGTAAAACCTGGAGCAGGTGTTTACATAACAACCTATATTCCAGATTGTAGGGGGTTCTGGGTTTTACACAACAAAGTTATCCAGATAACTCGGTAAAACTGCTTCTGAAATAAACCTCAGGGCTCATGCTGCATTCATGTCATATGGGAATTGAGGAAGGTTTTATGACCACAGAGTTGGTTGTGTGGGGTTAGATATACCATATATGTATATATAGTATATTTGGATTTAATTACACTGAACAATGGATGTTGGCTGACATTAGTCATTCACATTTACTTAGTTTTCAGGCACTTCAGTATTATTAGTTGGATGTATCTGAGTTTTCATCATATCCAACTTTGCCATTTATAGTTACGATAACTCCAATAAGACAGGGATCACTTTACACCCTCATCACTGAACCTATCACCTATGCAATCAACTGAAATGGGTGAGAGCATCATCATGCATTGCTGTTTGCCATAGTTTAATTTTCTATGCTGCTACCAGGGGGGCACTAAAGTCAAAAACTTTCAAAATCTTCATACACAGATTCTCCATCCATTCATCCATTAATTCCCTTCTGCTTATCCGGGGCCGGGTGGTGGCAGCAGGTTAAGCAAGGTGTTCCAGACGTCCCTCTCCCCAGCAACATTTTCCAGCTCCTCTGGCGGGATCCCGAGGCATTCCCAGGCCAGATGAGATATGTAATCCCTCCAGCGTGTTCTGGGTCTGCCCCGGGGTCTCCTACCAGTTGGAAAACCTCCAAAACCTCCTGGAAAACCTCCAAGAGAAGGCGCCCAGGAGGCATCCTGACCAGATGCCTGAACCACCTCAACTGGCTCCTTTCGACATGAAGAAGCAGTGGCTCTACTCCAAGCCCCCCCCGGATGTCTGAGCTCCTCACCCTACTCTAATGCTGAGCCCAGCCACCCCACAAAGGAAACTCTGTGCTGTGTACTGTTAAACAAATATATTTTGAATTTCTAAAAAGTTTTTATATTAATTGATATTTCATTATGACATGGTGGACATGTTAAGCTTGACAACGTCCAACTACAAACACAATATGATTAATTGATTAATTGAAATTAGGAAATATAAGTAATCGTAATCATAAAATCGTAATCATAAAAATAGAATATAAATAATCCAAATGACTTATTTTATCAAAGAACTTGTTGAGGACAATAGGAACTGTATTTTAATTTTGTGTCATTTAACCACTCATTGAAATTAGCAGAGCAGCGTGTGGGACATGCCAAAATCACATACACCCAACCAAAGAAAGTGGTATAAAATTAGGGAAACACATTTCAAGAGACTTATCATTGTACTGATATGTGTGTAAATGTTTGGCCATTTATAATATAACCTCAGAATTTCATTATTTTGCACTATGTTCATGATGACTGAGTTCACTGAGAACACCAAAGGCACGTTATGGTGATTTTGACGGCGGGGAGGCTGAGCAGTGTGGTACCCTGATAATTGGAGCACACCCTCCGGTCCCCCTATTTAAAGATGGGAACCACAACCCCAGTCTGTCACTCCACAGGCACTGTCCCCGACCTCCACACGACACTGAAGAGGCGTGTCAGCCCAAAAATGTCCAGAGCCTTCAGCATCTCAGAGCGAATCTAATCCACACCAGGCGCCTTGCTGCTGAGGAGCTTCTTTATTACCTCAGAGACCTCTGCCAGGCATATGGATGAGGCTTCCCCCAAGTCTTCAAGCTCTTTACACCGCTCAATGATATCTTCAGTCAGTGTCAGCAGTTCTCCTCCCCTGCTGAACACAGCCTGAGCTAAGCCCTGCTTTCCCTTCCTGAGTTGTCTAATGGTTCGCCAGAACTTCCCTGAGGCAAACCGAAAGTCCTTCTCCATAGCCTCCCCGAAATCCTCCCACACTCAGGTTTTAACTTTGGTGACCACCGAAGCCGTAGCCCCTCTGGACTCCTGGCACCTGTCTGCTGATTCAAGAGATCCCTGGGCCAACGAAGTCCAAAAGGCCTCCTTCTTCAGCTTGATGGCCTCCTTCACCACCGGTGTCCACCAGCGGGTTCTTAGGTTGCCGTCATGACAGGAACAGACGACCTTCTGACCATAACTCCTAGCATCCACCTCCACAATGGCCCCAACCTCCTTCGAAACAAGCCACAGCTTAACCGTGCACATGCACCCATGTGCAACCCTAACCCTAACCCTAACACCTCTCTCTATCTGTCCGTCTCCAGGCCCTGCTCACTTCTCCCAGGCCATGTATCTTCTTCCAACTCCCCAGACCTGCCATCCTCGAGCCATCCACCAGATGCCCTCAGACTTTTCCACCAGACTTCCTCATTCACCTGTTCTCACTTCTCTCATCAGCCCTGCGGTCACCTGACCTTCTGCTCATTCACCTGCTCCCCTGTTCTCACTTCCTTCATCAGCCACTCACCACATTTACCGGTCCAGATCCTTTGTTCCTTTGCCAGTTCTTTCCTAGTTGCCATGTCCCTTGTTGCCGTTTTCCCTTTGGAGCTTCTGTCAACTGAACCTGTGTACCTGCTTACCTGTTACCTGCCTGCCTACCCACTTTCCAGTACCTGCCTGTAAGCTCCTTTCATTCAATAAATCATTGAACTGCACCAGTCTGCCTGTTCCGTCTGCATTTGGGCCCTTCCCCTGCTGCCTGCACTTCCCATCGTGATATCCATAGCTATCCCTGCAGGTAGTGGGTCCACAGGGCAGCAGCTCCATGTAGCTGTTTCACGCTGTGCCTGAGCCGAGCCCCATGGGTCAAGGCTCAGCCACCAGACGCTCATCTGCGAGCTTCCCTACCAGGTCTAGCTCCAGGAGAGAGCCCCAGTTTCCCTGTTCCAGGCGAGGTGCTGCAGCTCCTTTTAGGCCAATTCATATGGGGTCTGTGAATCGCTCTTAGTCTGGCCCTTCCGCTGGGACTAGTTTGCCACGGGAGACCCTACAAAGAACTATTGCTCCTGACAGCACAGCTCCCAGGGTCACAAGGACATGCAAACCCCTCCAACCACGTTAAGGTGGCGATTCTTGGAGGTGGACTTTAAATTTTATAATCAGTAAACATTGACTCAGCCATTCTATTTAATTAATAACTTTCTCTCTGTTTACAATAGTAAATACACTTTTTTCCACTTTCACTTGGTGCGTCACTCCCTCCTTTCTCCTTCACCAGCTCAGGTTCTTACCCACGGAGTTTTGTTGCTCTTTTAGTGTTGTGCTTTTATGTTTGTTTTCACCTGCACTCCTAACATGGAGTGAGTCGCTCTGCTCTTATTGAAGACAGCTGTTTGGTTTGAATTTGACACACGCTGTTCCGTTTTGCATAACTCCATTCAAAAGCTTGGCAATTTAATGTGCTGAATATGACTTACCTTTTCAAAATCCTCAAGGGCATCTCTTCAATTCAGCATGTTCATTATTATTATTTCACCAAGTATTTCATCTTTCAATAAAATAATTGAAATGGTTGACTTGTTGACTTGTTGTGAGAGAGTTCACACTCAAAAGGGAGCCATGGTCTATAAATGCTTTGCCTTTATTCGCTCCTCTGAATTCAAAATTTTGAGTTTGATTGCTCTGCAGTCATTTTGTTGATGACTGCAGAGCAAGGTAAGACATGTTATGAGGTGCACATTTTTGCTTTGAGTGCTGTGAAGCTTTTCTTAAGTTGTTTTTACAACATCATTTTCCTCCGAGACACACCATGGTAAGTGGTAGCAGATAGTGAGAAACAATCCTTGTTGAAGGAAGTGTTGCTCTGGTGGCCTAGGGATTAAGGTGCCAATCATGAAGCGCAACGTCCGCAGTCGCATCCAGCTGACAGCTTTTGTACTTTTGTCACATGTTGTTACCCATTTCTCTCTCTCCTCATTTCCTGTCAGCTCACTACTGTCAGTTATCAGTTAAAGGAAGAAAATCAACCCAAAAACAGAATTATTAGATATATTAAGATCAAACTACTAGATTTTACCAACTCCATGACAACAGAGCAAACTTCAATCACTAATAAAGGCAGTTAAGAAGGAGTTAAGATTATTTCGTCAAACTATGATCAGCTGAGTGCTGATCATTTGATGATACCATAGAAAAAGATGGACGACGCGTCTCCACTCTCACTGTACAAAAATGAAGCCAAAATATCCCGGATACGAGTGCTTCTAGGTTCAGAAGCGTAAAAACAAAATAAAAAGGCACTAAATACTATACACACCAACAGAAATAGTAACTAAATGGACTGGACTGACTAATTCCAGGTTTTTGTATGATTGAACACCCTCTATGTCCACTCCCTGGATGTTCACTGGTGTAACTGGGGGAAGTTTTGTCATGTGAAAATCCACCACCAGACCAAGGAGCGGTCTGGCTTGTATTGAACTGGAGGCACGTCTACTGACACCATTGCACAAAGAGCTGTATCCAGTACTCACCCTCTAGTCTGTGATGCATCCACCAATGGCCAAGTCATCAGAAATGTTTTTGTTGAACGTTCACAAACTTAGCTGTACATGTTATCACCATAAATGCCTCTTAATCTACTCTTGTGTCAAATGCTATTTTGGAATACATCCTAAACAGTAACATGTTGTTCACATGTTCTTCTGTTTGTCTTGTTGTGTGTTACCACCAGGCCATGGAACGTCTTTCAGGATTGACTGCCACACCTGCTCCTGCTTCGCTGGTGACACCATCTGCTCCACAAGAGAATGTCTCGGCTTCGACAGCTCAGATGAGGACCGCCGACACTTTACTGGTGTGTTTATTTGTCACATACCATGTGTGCACCTGTCTTGTAACAATGTAATGGTTTGAACTGGGTTTGGTCATTTCAGATAAGGTTAGTCAACCACTAATGTTTTACACATTTTTTCATTTAACAATCTGCAATACCAGTCCGTGTCTGTCCTCATCCCAGCTTGATCATGCATAAATTTCATTCACTGGAACCTGCATTTCTATTGTATGTATTTGGGGATAACAAGGATAACAGTTAGAGGGCAGGGAAGTCAGCGTAAGAAAAGAGAGAACAGTGAGCTAAATGTGTAGCAGGTAATATGCATTCAGATGTTTTGTCGGAGCCATCTGACGACAACAGGTCGGGAAGTGACACAGAGCTGAATTGAACATTGCTAAAATGGCGATGCTAACTCATTTGCTAAACCTAGCCTGATCTTCAGACTGAATGCCATTTTGTTTCACTTAATGCATTCAGCCTGACACCGTGTCCATGTCAAGTTGATTTCTTGTTGGGTGAGAGGGGGATTTTATTATGTTTTGCTCTGAATAGTAGTGACTGAAATATCCACCCTGCCATCTTCTTCAGACGACATGGAAGCAGTGTTCATTTTGTTACCTGATTTTGATTTAGTTTTGTCAGTTATTTTTATTAGCTGTAGTCAAATTTTAGTCATTTGATTTAGTTTTAGTCTATTTTTATAGTGATGCTTTAATCTCATTTTGAATATTATTAAAGGCACATCTACATTTTGGAATATTATGTCTTCAAAGTATATTTAAGGCTATAACTGTCACCATCATTGTTGTGTAAAGTTACCATGGTTCCAGGTGTCGTTCTTGTCTACTGTGAGGTTGGTGGAAAAAGCGCTCTCTCCCTCTGTCGTTCCTGCTCACTTAGCATTACCACAGCTACCTGCCCTGCAGAGCAGCTGATCATTCAGAAGCTGGATTCACTTTCTGGATTTAGCTTGAGAGGAGAGGCCAAAACGTCAGATAACATTGTGATATTTCCTTAGAGAACATCTAGAGAAAGATTTAGATGGTTAACCATCGACATTAATCCTGGAATTTACTCATTCCTTCAGATAGCAAGATGAAAGATAGCTGAAAGTAACGGTAACGTTACATCCACAGTACTTGAAAATATCACATCAGCTTATCTTTTTATAAATGTGGCCGTGCTGCTTGCATTTTTTCGTTATTTGTCCCAGCTGTTTTGTTGCTGCTTCTTGTTTAATTCTCAGTGGATTATTGATGTATTTAGTCCATAAATCTGTTTCTTCCAAGAACCGGTAGCATCAGATAACATTACTGAGGGAGATTTAATGTTACTGAATACAAGATACTTCTTACAGACAGTAGTGCAACAGGTCAAACAGCTAAATCAACTTCTGAACAAGAGATATTTTCAGGCTTTGAAGGAAACTGTGCTTCAGTGTGTGATTCTGCAGGTTGTTGAATAAGACTTTGCACTACAGTAATTAGTTTGTTTGTCCATTCTTCCGTCTTTCACATTATTATTTAGTTTTTAATACATTTTTTTTAATGAAAAATGTAATATATTTCATCAGAGTTCTCGTTTCCAATAGTTCATTTTTATTTAGTTTTAGTTGTCCATGAATATTATATAATTATATATACAGTTTTTGTCATAGTTTTTGTTGATGAAATGAACACTGCGCAGAAGCTGTGTTCGCAGTTGACTGAAGTAGTTAAAAGTACTCTACGGAGTTTTTAACTGGTTATGAAACAGTCTCAATTTAATACCTATGCCTCTGTATGACCTACATAAACAAACGAGACCAACAGCGAGAATATTGGCTATTTCTATTAGCCACCGGGTCGGATTTTTCCGCAACATCAGACGAAACGGCGCTGAGGTTTGCTCTGGCTGAATTCCAGTTGCTTCAGCCGCTAACTGAAGGTTTCCCGAGCTGCCACTCGCTCTTGTCCTGGAGAAGTAGTCTCCCTGCAGCGGGGAGTGCAGTGGAGGGAACATGTAACCTAACGTTAGGTGAAACACGACCACCTTTGTCCACAGAGACCGCCAAAATCAACACAAAATGAAAAGTTCCAGAGTTGTTTTAACATTGATCAAAAAAATATGTTGAGTTGTTATTTCTGTGAGTCAACTTACAACAACCTGTAAAGCTGCAGCTTTTTTGTGGCCATTTTTCATGGTGTTTGTCATTGATATACTGTAGCTAGCTAGCCATGTAGGAAGATGACCTCACCACTCTTAATCAGACCTTCAGAGCCCTGATTGGCTGACACTTTCTCTCATGTTAGGACTGTTTTCAATGAGCACAGTAGCAGGTCTATTTGAACCGTTAAATAAATCTGAAATATCGGACAGAGGCCTGGAACCAGGCTATGCTACACCAGCAATGCTGATTATCACACAGAAATCTTCAGAGAGCTCAACTTTATACCTAACGTGGAGCACAATGGGACTAATTATACCTTAATTTACTTAAGAAATGGTTTATTACAGCTTGAGGTCCTAGCTCTGGTCATTAGTTCTATCAGTTATGATAATATTGTTCCTGCCAAAGTAATTACTGAGATGTGGGAACATGTCAACATTGCTAAGAATAGGTCCCAGGGGCAAGAAACACAAGCGGTAAGATGATCAAACCCCCCCACACCCAACATGTTCTGGGATCTAAGCACTTAGTTTGGTGAGTACAATGTTATCATAACCAATAGAACCAATGGCCAGAGCTACGAAAATCCAACGCAAGTTGTAATAAAAACTAATTTTCCTTTAAAGCTAAAGGTTGCATATTGTAGCTTCACTGGCTACACTGCACATCAGTGTACAGTGTACCCCAGTCATCCTGTCCACTGTGTTCATTCCATCACAGGTGATGCCTGAATATTTTCCCTCATACTAGTTGTCATTTCCCCCTGTCCTCCTCCAGGTCTTCCCTGTAGTTGTCCGGACCGCTTTGTCCCAGTGTGTGCCTCTAATGGGCGGACCTATCCCAGTGCCTGTGTGGCTCGCTGTATGGGATTCAAGGATCATCAGTTTGTCTTCGGCCTGTGCCGCCTCAGTAATCCCTGCGCCAACAAACCCTGCCAGAGAAACCAGAGGTAGGTTCAGCTGTACAGTCAGTGTAGCTGCTGGTAACAATGAGCACCAAATCATCAACATTTAGGAAAAACTCATTACAACATTTTCCCTCCCTTTCTTATTTGCTCTTTCTCACTCCATCTGACTGACAGCCAGGTTGTTGTTTCAGGTGGCTGTGGTTAACTGGCCATGAGGCCCTCATCAGTATGGGGTTTGTTATCCCATTTCATTCACAGATCATCGTCAACCCCCACACTCCCCCTTTAAGCTTTGACCCCTCACCCATGGTCTAAATACTGTTGCTGAGGCTTTTCCACTTAAATATTTTCAGCCCCAGACAAAAAGCATTTATACTGATAGTCAAACAACAATGGCAATTTAAGCTCTCTATTTAGCTCAACTTCTTTTTTTCTCTTAACCCAAATGGTCAAGGCAGATGGCCGCCCACTTAGAGCCCGGTTCTGCTCGAGGTTTCTGCCTCTTAAAAGGACGTTTTTCCTTGCCACTGTCGCCAAGTGCTTGCTCATGGTGGGAACTGTTGGGTCTCTGTAAATAACATTATAAAGAGTACGGTCTAGACCTGCTCTATATGTAAAGGGTCATGAGATGACTTTTGTTTGAGCTATATAAATAAAATTGAAATGAAAATTACTATTCATCACATACACAAAATGTGAACTGTAGTGAAATGCAATCTGGCAGGCTGTCCTAAAAGACTAGTGTGAAAAATAAGGATTAGAACGAAATACGACTAAATATAAAGGACAAGAATTTAAGATAAAAAGTGTCAAAATCTATAACGTACATACGTACATCACAATTTGAACAATTTTTACCTTTTTCATCGGACATCTCCCTGTTTTCTGACCTGTTCCTGTTACAGTTTGCTGTTGATGCTGTTTGCTGTTAATATAAACTCAATACTTCTTTCAGTCTCGTTGTCTTGATAAATTCAGTACACTGTACATTTCCACAACACTAATTCCATTAGTAACAGAGTCATGTCATACGTACCACTCTGCTGCTCAGTTTCTCTTTTCAGAAACACTGTTTTCTTTCACTAATTCATTTCAGTCAGTTCTACTTCTCTGTTTTTTCTGTCGAGAACTTTGTATCACGTTGCTAGTGTATAATATCATCATCGTACAAACATTGCTCGATAGTGCCAGTAGTGGTCAAAAACTCCACAGGACACCTTTAATGTGAAGCATCGGCAGGAAGTGTTGTAAACATGTTTACATGTTGCAATAACAGTTTTATTCGGAGACTCTTTTCCTGGCTCTCTGTTCTGAACACACACAATCTAATGAGTGGAGGTATGTGTGGAGACTTGGTGGTTGCTATGGTGATAGAGCAGGGATTTTTTTTAGAGAGAAATTTGCCCCGGCTGTTCTTTTATTGCAGATATGCAAGATATACTCCTAAGTGTGTGCTGTTTACCTCCTTCATTGGGTAAATGTGTATTGTGGGTGGTGTGTATGTGAACTTAATGCACATAGGGTATATGCACACTACTAGTACTCTGAAGCTTCTCACCTGGTCTCCTCACATAAGGAAAGAGAGTAGTATTGTTGAATATAATCATATTGTTTGTGTTTCCAGGTGCATCCCAAAGTATCGCGTGTGTCTGAGTGACTCGTCAGACTGCCCGCAGTACGAGTGTGTTGGCCGGCCCGCACCCTGTGACAAGAACAGTGTGGAGCCGGCTTGTGATACTGATGGCCTGGTCCACCCCAGTCTGTGCCAGCTGCAGCAGGCTGGGAAAACCCTGGCCTACATGGGCCACTGCCAGGTAAGCTACAAAGGAGAGCAGGAGACAGTAGGGCTCTGCTGTCTTCATCTTGAGAATTACTAACTGCTGTACAAAGTGCAGACCTTGCTGTTGCTGTTCCTTTGTAGTTTTTTTGATGCATCTGTGCACTGTTGACCTGGGAGCAAAACCATGTCCAGCTTTCAGTGTTGTTAAAGCTAAAATGCACTCAGTAAAGTGCAGTCCTCCATTAAGGTTTAATAATCCTCTCAGTTAGCTGTTACCTTCAAAGTCAACACAGTATGAGGTAGAGGACAGAGCAGCTGCAGAAGGACAGAAAAAGTATTGACCTGATGGTGCCACTGAAAGGAAAAATTGTTAATCAGATCAGTAGATTTATTCTTGTTTTGAGTGCGAATGTGCAGAGGAATGATGATTGTCATTTTGTCAGTTGAGCTTTTGGCCAAATCAAGGCATCTTGACAACTATAGTATAGTGTCCTCACACTGGATTTTAGCTCTCAAAAGATGTAGCTGTCTGAATAAGGCAATGCTTCAACCCTATTCTAATTGTTTCTTGAGTCCTATCATGAAATGTACATATAATGACGTCAACATGATGTAACCTATTTGGTATGTAAACAGAACCTTGCTCTTTGTTATGTTGGTCATTTGCCTGAGGAAAACCGGATAGAGTCAAAACACTGCTATTTTCAAGTCCAGTGTGAGGACACTATACTTTTTTTCCTACATCAGTGTCATTGAATGTGTTGTCCTGCACCCATATAGGATGGGATGCGCACACAACTACCTCCAACTACACAACAACTACAACCATATTGCCTTGATATTTAAAATAGTAATCCAGCAATCTTAATGTTAGACTTTGAAATTGGACTTGCGATAGACAAAATGTAAAAAAGATGGTCAAAATTGAAGCAGCAGATGCCAAGATATTGTGAATTGTAGTCCCTAGTGTGGCTCAAGTTCCAAAAACACTGGACCCTACATTTCCCATAATACAACTCAATAATGTCTTTCCGTAAACAACCCCTGCCTGGTAGATGCCCATGTCTTTTAAAATTACATTCTCCCAGTTTGTAATGCAGACTTTTTGTTATAAATTGAGATAACCCTGATGACATCACTATGACATCATCAGACTTGACAAAGCTCCTCCAGAGTCACAGAACACATGAAACAAGTGATCATGGAAGTTCATTCTCGACCAGTATGTATGACAAAATAGTCTCAACTCAAAGGTTCACTTACTAGCTTTTTCAGAGCTTTAAGTTGCATCTTATGGTCTTTATCAGCGAATGGAATCTTCGAACCAAACCAGGGGTTACGGCTCATTATCATGTGACAGATGTTCCGCTCTCAGGTCACGTGATGACACCTCAGCCTGTTCCATTTGAGATGTGGTTCAAAGTGTTACTGTAGTGCGCTCCATTACTAGTACTCTGGCTTTGACCTGTAAATTCAGTGGAGTGCCCCTTTAATATGCATATTTATGGTTCCCAGAGGATGAATCCTGATGTTCTTCATAGCCATTTAAACCTTCCTCTGGTGTCACCGTCGGGACAAAACTCCCAATTTTAGAGAAATATCAAGACGTATCAAAATTTGCAGTTTATACATTTGCTTGGTGTGTTCTGTTCTCAGGATGCCTGTAGGAAGCCTCAGCAAGTTTGTGGCCATAATGGTGAGACCTACAACACGGTGTGTGATGCCTTCTCAGACCGCATGGCTGTGGACTACGAGGGCCTCTGCCACGCTGTGGGGGCCGTGTCTGACGTGGCCCCCGACTCTGCATGCAGTGTGATTCCCTGTCCTCCTCTGTCCACTCCAGGCTGCCGGCCTGTCACCCCACCTGGTAAGGGCACTGGTGACAGAAAATCACCATTTTAAGACTCTGTTGAATACAAGGATAAGTATTTTTGTAGTGAATGTCAGACAAAGTTCACCTCACATGATGGGTATTTCCTGATGGCATGTACAGCGTTAGTTAGAGGTTTTATTGAAATAATCCATGACCTCTTTCCAGGAGCCTGTTGTCCCATATGTGCCAGCATGCTGCAGATCCTCTGGAACAAAGAGCAGATGAACACTTTCTCAAAGGTATGAATGGGTCGCAGTTCACCTGTGTCATTTACTGTATGATATACTCTACTGACAAAGCTGCCACTTATTCACTGTCTACTTTAATACATTTATAAATATTCATGTGTTTATATAAGAGAATATCAAAAGTTTTGTAATCTTTCATCAGTGTTTTTGCAAGGTTTGAATTGTATGCAGATACAGATCCAAAGACCAGTTTCAATACATAATGGTCAGCAGTAAAGAAAAAGAAAAAAAAAACTTTGAGATCTATAGCCATATATACACACTCCCCTCCAAAAGTATTGGAACAGTGAGGCCAATTCCTGTATTTTTGCTGTAGACTGAAAACATTTGGGTTTGACATCAAAAGATGAATATGAGACAAGAGATCAACATTTCAGCTTTTATTTCCAGGNNGTATTGGGCTGGTTTTTGGGCTGGTTTTATTGGCCGTTGTGCTGGTTTGTCACACAAACCTGGCAACCCTGTTTACATACAAATCAGTCTACAGGCAACCCAGTAAGTCAGGGAAGGTCTCATTTTTTATGTTTTTACAGTCTGTTCACACATTGGCAATATATATATATATATATATATATATATATATATATATATATATATATATATAAGCAGATTTTGGTTAAACTGAGGTACAACAGTGTTCTCTATCGTGATGCTGCTGGTGCTATTAGATGCAGTTACTGGTGTTGGCCACTTGGGAGCGCTATAAATCCAAAGGTCCCCTACTGACTGACTGCACAAATATCCTACACAAAAGAACACAGTGCTGTCACTTGAATTATACCAACAGTGCAGTAAACTGAAGTACAAAATACTATGTCCTCATAAAAACATACTGTCTGTTAACTTCCAAAGCAAATCTACTGTAGTGGAGTAAATGCAGCCCATTTAAAAATGGTTTAGTCCTACCTTGGCCTAAACTGTAGGCTGCTGTCCTGGTTCGGCAATATTCCACACACCATGTTGAAGACGTAGAGAAAATAAAACGAAAGAAAACAGTGGTGCCAATAAAACAAACACCTTAGTAGGTTACAGCCAAGCTCTGTAATAACCAACATGTCAGGTATTCTCTGCAGGTGATTGGTACAAGTGCAAACTATCACGTGTTCAGCAGAGTTGCCAAAATGCTAACTCAACAGTCAAGGTGATGTCTCTCTTCAAATAAAGGCTTTCTCTAATTTTATCACTGGCTGGCAGTTTAGCCATCACACTGCATCAAAACAATGAGAGCAGGCATTACTTCCAAAGTGGCATAACTTTGAAAGGGAGTCCATGTTATAAGTTGTCCTCATTTTTTTTCCAATGGTGGAAAGTAACTAAGTACATTTAGTCAAGTATTGTCAAGTACTTACTTTTACTTAAGTATGTCCATTTCTTCCTACTTTATAATTCTACTCCACTACGTTTCGGAGAGAAATATTCTACTTTCTACTCCATTACAATTATCTGACGACTGTAGTTACTAGTAACTTTGCAGATTTTACATCTGCAAACACACGATAATTTGATAGAATACAATGCATTGTTAAAGATTAAACTAGTGTTTCCCAGCCTTTTTGGCTTTGACACATTTGAGACCCAAAAAGAAAATTCTAATATTCTAATACCCCCCCCCCNCCCCCAAAGAGCAAAGATTAGAGAAAAGTCCAAAAGATAAACACATACTTGTGTATCAGAACTTTATTTTTTCCTCTTTTCTCTCCCATTAATCATCTCATGACCCCTCAGATATATCTTGTGGGTCACGAGATATTTTTAGAGATTTGGAGGGGCCCGACCCCAGGACTTGTAATGCAGCATTGTTGTATTGGTACTTCCGCCACTGTTTTTGTCAAAAACAATAATGACTTTTTAGATGATTTTCCCTTGTCAGTTGAATGTGTTTTGGTTGGTTTTGAGTGGTGTCAGAAACAGGATTTTGTTGTTTAATTTCTTTTTCACAAGCAGCTTAGAATAGAACAGTTAACACAGTTCTGTCTTACAGTTTTGCTCAGGCTGAGATGCTGTTACTTTGCTGAAAAACAGGTGTAGACACATCAGACGCACAAGCCCAAATAATAACAAGTTAAAGAGGATAGAGGTGGCCAGACTAGTAAAATGCTGCGCAATACATTCAAGTCCCCTTACTCTACAATACATGCATGCCAACATAGTGTTTGCTACAAGTCGGTGTGCTGTAGTTCTGTAGATAGTGTATATCCCAAAAGAAAAATGACTGACTTAACATTCATAAAACACTAATCAGAAGTGGTTACTTCCTTCCACCTTTGGCCACAGCATCCTCTCACATGCCTCCCCTGAGCCTCCCTGGATGTGTGCCCAGCCTGTTGAACAGCAGTAAAGCCTGACACCCACTGATGCCTAAACGCTGACATGTTAGCAGCTAATAAGTCCCACAGGCATCTCATTCTGATCAGCTTAATTATACAACAAAGCCTCTTTGGCTGTTAGTCAACTTGGCCGTAATCCCCAGCACAAGCACATCATAGTAAGACTCAACATTAAGCCTGTTAATACCAAACACAAGCAGAGCTGATTTGTTCTGCCGTTGCTAAGATACATGAGAATATGAGTTTTACTGCACTAAAGCTACAGCTTAGTCTGCTGAGAGCCCCTCTGCCAACCGGCTGCCAACACTAGTTCATTAATTTATCTGTCATTTATTCATTTTATTAACATTATTCATTCATAAAATAAAACGTTAGGATTGGGACCATTTGCTCACACATCAAAGTTTGTTTCCAGGTGTTGGGGAGCACTACTACATAGGTGAAAAAGTTGTATAGAGCCTTTTGTGTCTCCAAAGGGAGCTGTGTGAAGTCAGTGTCGGTTGGACTACAAGTAGACTACAAGTTTGAAAATGAAAAGATTCTGGGCATGTGGAGTTAGAAGGAAGTGAGCTTACCAGACCTCTGTAGCTCCTCGTCTCTGCCTGAGGCTAGAGGCTCCAGGCTACATTACCTTGTACTAGCATAACACCGCCAAATCTCTGACTGAACTGTTGGCAGTCAAGTTGCATTATGGGTATAAGAGTGCGGTGCTAAATCGGTGGATTGCTCTTTTAACATTGCATTTCTTTCCCTCGGGATCCTGTTGCTCTTTTCCAACCTGTCTGCTGTAAATAATAATAATACAATATTTGATACTACTGTAGTTCTGCTTCATACATTTGTGTTGTAGCTGACATTATATTTTAAGTGATATATTTAAAGGACCAGTGTGTAGGATTTATGGGGATCTATTGGCAGAAATGTAATATAATATTCATAATTATGTTTTCATTAGTGTATAATCACCTGAAACTGAGAATCATTGTGTTTTCATTAGCTTAGAATGAGCCCTTCATATCTACATAGGGAGCGGGTCCTCCCACCATGTTGCACCGCCATGTTTCTACAGCAGCCCAGAACGGACAACCCAAACACTGGCTCTAGAGAGGGCCTTTCGCAATTTTTTGCACACCTGAAGGCCACCATAGGTTCTCGTACACGCTTGGAAAGGGAGGGATATTCAGTGTGCGTGTGTGTATATATATATACTGTATATATACACACATATATATATATACACACAATATACATGAACTCAGTGTCCTTAGTGGTGACTAGGGCCCTGCTTTTACCCTTGCTGTATGAACTGCCTGCCTATAGTCTCTCACTGTAGATGTTTTTGCTTGGAAAAATTTGGTACACAGGAAATGATGCAGTGTGTTTAAAATACTGAAACAGAAGATGAGCTGGGAAGTTATTATAAGTAGCAATAGACACCATGGCTGAATAGACTGAAAGGGGAACAGAAACTGTAGATTACAACTTGGATGTTTATTCTGTTCTACATTCAGAAAACAAGTTTATTGGTTTTATCTATGACTGAAATGCACCCAACATGCAGTATTTCTTTACTGGCATTTGAAAACTTTACTCAAGTTTTGCTTGAGAGACAGCAACATTCATTGTCTGATCTATCCCCCT
>NTHP01000453.1:463758-479691 GCA_003416845.1 Oplegnathus fasciatus
TCTGGGATGACGGGGATGTCGTGAGGTGAGTGTGTTTGGGTGGTCGCGGAGCAGGAAGAAGCTGCAGCAACATCTTTCGACAATCATTCCTATTGACTCACCTGCGTGTCAAACAATCAAGGTGGTGGAAAAGCTATTATAATGGAAAGCTTTTGTATGAGCAGTATTCAGTGGACGAGTTATTCACTGGGTTTCCTTCCAGTGAAGTGTGTGTGTGTGTGTGTGTGTGTATGTGACCTTTAAGAAGCATTTGACTTCATACCAGCAGTGTTTATCCATTAGTCCCAGCAGCAAGCTCTCCTTAGAAAGCTGTTACGCGGGAATGTAAATTTCATGACTCATTCTGTCGCGTTCTGAGGCTTTGTGTGTGTGTTTATGTGTGTGTGTTTGTGCATGTGTGTGTTCAATTGGATGTTGGAGACAGACAAGTACAAAACATCCCTGTGTGGCAGAGAAATGACCCGAAATTCTCTCGGCCACACATGCTTCCACACACACTCACACACAAAGATTGGTGTCACTAAATCCACATCATGTAGTGTAAACCAGATGTATCAGATGGAGTCTGATCCGCATATAAGTGACACTTTTCAAGCCTCCGGTAAATGAGAATGCACAGTCTGCAGCACAGTGCATGATGTATAAACATGTGAGGTGTATATGGACCTAGTGTTTGAACCTCTAACCTCAGCAGTGTTAGCGCCATGCTCATGGACTGAGCTGGCTCAGATGAAACTAATCCAGCCTCCAAAGTCCAAACAAAGTGCCTGAAAGTCAATCAAAAAGTATTAAGGGAGCACAAAGCCGTGTAATCAAGCAGCTTAGAGCTGAAATGGTGAAAAGGATCTAAATCAATCTTGGATATCAGTTATATGTCAGTTTTACCTGATAACATGAAACCTTTCTCCAAAACCAACCTCGTAACACTTTATCTGACGTGGTGTTCATAAAGTATCATTAATATATTATAAGTACATTCCGAGTGCATGGAAACAAATATCAGAACATGCTGTATTATTCGCAGTGTGAGTAACGTGTCACAGACAATTTAAAGGGATAAACGCTTAATGGAGCAACTGTATAAATAATTCTATCACAAAACAGCAGTTATTAGCCAGTACTAGGGTTATTCTGCACCGTAGCCTGATGACTAAAAGTCATGTGTACTTAACATTTCTGCTGAGCATTTTCCAAAGCATAACAACACTATGTAGGTGGATTTCCTACTTTTGAGCTCATTTCAGAACCATATAAGGGCTTCAACCAACAATTATTTTCATTTTTGATTAATCTGATTACTAATTTAATATAGTCTATAAAAGGTCAGAAAATAGTGGTTTGAGACCAGTGGTTCCAAACCTGGGGTCTGGATGGCTCACAAGATAAATCAGAACATAAGATAATTAATTTGTAAGCAGTGTCATCAAAGAGCGAAGCTCCCGTCTCATTGTTGTTTCAACATTGTTTCATTTTAATTCTTTTTACACGTCTGAACAGGGAAAACTATCTAGTATTTCACAGTAAAAGAGCAATGATTAGAGAAAAGTAAGAAAAAAGTTGGCAATATTTTTCACTATTTTCTATCTTGTTATAGACATGTGCAACCTGTAGAGATAGTTCTTGAGTAGATATTGCTTTGCTTTAAAAGGTCAAAGCCAATAAGGCTGGGAACCGCTGTCCCAGACCCATGATGAGGTCTTTAAATGTTCTGTTTTGTCTGACTAACAGTCCCAAACCCAAAGGTATTAAATTTACACCAATATAAAACAGTGAAAAGCTTTTGAGAAGCTGGAACTATAGGATGATTGGCATTTATGCTTGATAAACCACTTAAATGATTAATCCATGAAAATAGTTAATTCATTTTATGCTAATCAAATAATCGACTTATCATGTCAGCACTATACCATATGAAAATTAAGTCACTGAGACTTGAAAGCTCCTTCATATAGTTAGTCCATAAATCCACCACAGTTTTTTAGGCTATCGTCACACAGTAATGTAGCTGCTAATAAGGCTGTAATTAATAAAAACTCTACTCAGTGGTGCAACAGTGCTTCAAAAGCTGATGGTCACCTGCTGGAAAGCACTGATGAGCTCCAGTTTGTTGTCAGAAAATCAAACCCAGTAGACACAGACTCTGACATTATGAAAAGGAAAATGTGAATTTGTTTTGGGGTTTTTTGCACAAGAACGTCTGTTGTTCAGCAGAATGCAATGCAGTGAGATGAATCCAATAAGAGATTTCGTCCCTGCTTGCAGCTGCATAACACATGATGCTTCAACTTTAAGACACAAACTGAAGTCTTCATTTCATGGATCACCCATCTAAACTTTTACATCTCTACAAGTTATAGCGCACTGACATGAACCGAAACCGATAGCTGTCCGGAAGGGAGGAAACCATTAAAATCTGACTGTATGCTTTGGAAAATGGTCGACAGGAATGTCAGGTCAAGTCTAGCCAGTTTTATTTATATAGCCCAATGTCACGAATCACAAATTTGCCTCGAGAGTCTTTACAATCTGTCCAGCATACGACAACCTCACTGTTGCGTATGTGTGATTAGTTAAAGGGGTACTCCACTAATTTAGTGTTGCGCTTCCATAAAGTCGGAGGACAGATTTTTTTTAAAAGACTTAGTCCTTAGTATTGGATCCTAGAATTCCCATAATGCAACTTGATAGACTTTTTATTAGATTCTACTGCTCTTTGAAAGTCCATGCCCCCACTTTGTAACACTGGCTTTCTGTTATAAATTTATAGTCTCCAAGCCCAAGCTGAGATAACCCTGGTGACATCACTATGACTATGATCAGGGTTATTTTCTCTGAGCTACAGAAAACATACAACAGACCCAGACTAGTAAATTGATGAGTAAAAATTGGGGTAATGCCTGTTTAAACGATGCCAAATCATTGTATTTCTTCATACTTGGAATATATTACTGTCTTTGTTTTGAACAGGATTAGAATCTGGATTAGTAAAGGCATCACAGTGACAACTAATGTGTCCCTGTGTTGTGAGTGTTAGAGAAACACTGTACTGGAGTATCTTATGAGCACCACTTCTAATAAAGTACTACCAGGATGTTCCCGAACAGCAGGCGAATGGTCCATTCTGATATAGAACAGCAGAAAAGCCTGGATCACCACTCCCTTTGTGTGAGGCCAGTAGTTCTGAAAAGCATTATGTATGTCTGTACATACGAACTAGAAGCCATTTAATAACAAAAGGACAATCAGCTAGTCGCTACCCACAATCCACTTTGGGTAGAGAAGATTTCCACAGTATGCCTTGCATATAGTGTCTTATATGAAGTAATAATGAAAATGCAATAACTTTATATTTGTTAAGAAATGTCTCTATATTTGATATGTATCTGATAATGGATTTAGATAATGATCACCCGTGTGCCATGTTTTTTAAGCAAATACGTGTTATTCTTTATTGCATGATGACAATTATGAAGTGTTTTTACTCCAGAATGTATTATAGTGTGTGTTGTCCCGTCTCTATGTGTTTGTCTATCTGCCTGTAAGCACAATGTGTCCACGTCTCTAACAGTATTACTGTGCTAGGCAGCTCTGTAGCAGGGAACCCTCACCACGGCTCCTCCATCTATTATTATTTGTATTATTATTATTATTATTATTATTATTATTATTATTATCATTATTATTATGTTTTTTGTTATGTTTAAGTCTCCTGGAGCCAACATGAATTTGGTTATTTTTCAAGATTTTCAGTGTTCAGTGTTTAATTTGATTTCACGTCACATTAGAAAAAAAAACACTGGAAGCGGAGGTAAACAGCGAGCCTGGCTCTGTCCAACGTTGGAAAATATGTGTACAAACAACTGATGGAGCTAATGCTAATTAGCTTGGTTTCAAAACTCTCTCTCCTGACTTTTTCGTGTTGCAGGCTAAATCGTGTGAAGATGACAAATCTCCAAAAGCATCTCAATTATGCATTTGATGGCTACATACATGATATCACGGTAATTAAGTGTTCTGTAATGATTGAAAAAAGGCAGGCTGAAGCTACATGTCCCAGGCAAAAAGTCAGCTTTCTCACCAGCTGATGAAACATACAACAAATAAAGGAGCAGCATTGTTCTTGTTTCACAGGATAGAGTTGAATAATATCGTATTGAAAAAAAAAATGAATACCATGTTATTTCTTTCTAACATAACACCATTCAGATAATAACTTGTAGTAGCAGTGAAATGGGTTTAAGTATGAGGACAAGCCAATAAGTCATCTCAGGTAAACTTCCCCAAATCCAGTGTAAAGCTGGACAGAGCAGCTTAAGTTACTTTAAACTCTGATATAGCATTGAGCATCAGGCACCAATGTCACACCGGGTCCCATGCAGTAGATGTGTCGATCCTTAACGTAACCCCACATAGTAATGTAGTTAGGGTATGATATGCTAACTCTTGGCCGTACATTTTTGCTCCTGTGTTTTTGGTTTTGGAAAGGTAATTAAAAAGGCACGATCCTCCAAACTGTACAAATGCTGGGTGTTGCATAAGCTGTGGTTGGACAATGGTTGTTTCGCCAAAGGGTTTAGCAGAGTCAATCAGTGAGCTTTAGAGGTGATAGTAAGTGTAGTTTTGAACAGAGCCGGGCGAACTGTTTACCCCTACTTCCAGCCTTACTGCTAAGCTAAACTATGTCCTGACTCCGGCTCCATATTTAACACACAGACATGAGAATGATATCCATCTTCTCATCTCACTCTCAGAAAGGAAGCTATTTCCCAAAATGTTAAACTATTCATACATTCTGACCATTTTTGTCCATGTTTTACAGCTAGCTTGGCAGCCCTCTGGAAGCCAAGAGGAACAGTATTTTAGCAGGAAGCTCATTTCTCCTGTCTTTCCATATAATATAAATGCATTGTTATGTTTTCTATGATGATAGCACCCTAGGACTGTTGTCACTCATACTGTGTTTTTGGGTTATATCATGTTTGATTCCTCTTACCAAATTGTCTATGGTTTGTAAGGCTCATTGAGTGTTGTTCTTCTCTTTGCATCATCACTTTGTTTGACTCTGTAAAAGTGCCGTGAACTTAAAAATTGGATCGAGAGAAAGTCAACAGGATGCATATTTCATGAAATATAAAAAAAGCAATACCACAACCAACAATGTGTTTTTGCTGTGTGTTTCATCACAAACTGCTGTGAGACAGTAACACAAGCTCGGCTCAGCATTCACATCCAATACAGCCAACATGTTCAACAGTACTTAGTACTGAACAAGTACTGAAAACCCAAAGATGGGACTGGACTTTTTAATCAGAGTCATTGTTGAAGCGTTTGATCCAACAACAAACAATCTTCAGAAGCAACTGTTTCAGTTACTAATGTATTTGCAGACTGGCCTGAAGGCTGGAGAGGAACACTAATACCTGCTCTAATGTATCATTTGTTACAGAAGTTAAGAAAACTTCTCTGCTTACAGCTGAAAACTTTTCAAAATATAAGGTGTGTGGAGTCAAAGTGCTCGAGGACTGAGGCATTCATCTTTAATTCAACGAGATACAAATGCTGGGAGTTTTCTCTCGCTCACACACACACACACACACACACACTCACACACATTCTCACATGAGCACCTGAACCTGAAGTGAATGATCAATGATGAAACAATCAGGTGTAAATCCAGTCTCTGCTGCACATTGTTTGAAGTTATGTTTCAAAGTTAGATAACAAGGATGATGTAGGGGGTTTCAAACACAAACATTAGGAGAAAAAATTTCATCATTTTGCTGAAGAATCTTTTTGAAATGATCCCAGTTCTACAATCATATTTATATTTTATACTGTACTACACCAGCCTGTCTTAAAGCTTTTTGCCTTTATTGGATGGTGACAGTGGAGAGGCAGACAGGAAACGGGGGGAGAAAGAGGGGTATGAAATGCAACAAAGGTCGCCAGCCGGAACCAAACTGGTGACAGTTGTGACCATGCGCTGTAACCATTTGGCTACCAAGGCGCTCCACACCAGCCTTTCTTTACCTCACTTTACTTGCTTTTGTAGATGTACCAGTAGATTTACAACCTGAAAGCCTGGTAACAGCATCCTGGCACAAGTAAAGGTACATGTGTGCACATATACAGTGTATGTAGGATCTTTAATTGTATGCAATTATGACCCCAAATTGCAGGTTTTCATTCAAATCAAACTGCACTTTGTTTTCCTTTAAAGGAATAGTTCCTGTCAACTCATGGCTCTCTGTGGCACGTACTGTATATGCCATGTGCATTATTCTACAAGCCACATTTATTAAGATGAGTTTAAGCTTGATATTAATTATTCACTTTGGCTTTTTCATTTCTTCATTCTTTGATGAATTTACCAGTGACCCATAACCAACTGAACACAGCTGTTAGTATTGGTTATTGAGGCCAGTATCCACAGGTATGTGAGTGCCTGTCCTGTGCTCCTAATGATTTTTTAAATGTACAAAGGAGGCTTTGTGGGCCAAGTCAGTGAACACAGAGAAAATATATTATTCATGTAATTTCTTGCCCCGTGGGATGTTTGATGGATTTTCATAAATTCTGCAGAGCTCTTACAAATGCTGTCAAGATGAGTTTTCTGTATCTTTTTGTTTTCTTTAACAAATGTTCCATTTAGGAGGTGAGCAATTGCACTGAGGATCGATGCTGACACAGTCTAGTCCTTCATTCTGATCTCAAACCTCTGCTCCCTGTCATTAACCACAAATCTGAAAACTTAAAACTTAAATTCAGGTAAAAAAAAAAAGGTTAAGGGATCACCAAGGTCATTTCAATTCCTCCTTCGGAGAACCTGAATGCGTGTACTGAATTTCATGGCAATCCATCAGAGAGTTGTCAAGACTTTTCATTCAAAACTACAAACGTCAACCTCATGGTGGCACTAGAGGAAAAGTCAGGGGTCACCAAAGTCATTAGGATTCATTCTCTGGGGAACATGAATGTTTGTACAAAAATGTTTCTTAATCTGTCCAGTAGTTGGTGAGATATTTCAGTTTGGACCAAAATGGCATACCTACAGAGCCAAAATCAAAATGTAGCCAAGATCAAAACCTGGTCCAAATTATATGGTGATTGTCTATGGACAGGAGAGCAAAAATAGTTTCTTTTTATTATCTTATTATTATTATTATTATTATCATTATCATTATCATTATTATTATTATGTATCATTCAGAAAACTATGTGCTTGGTGTTAGGCATTATGCTATATAGTCTCTTCACGTTGCTTCTCCTCTTCCCTCGGCCCTCAGCAGTCTGTATAGCCACTGTAATATAAAAGACCATTGTATCAGAGTAAAAGGATTCTTTTTCCTTGGCTTTTGATGTACTGTACATGAGGCTTCACACTGAAACAGTCAATAGATCTCAAGTTCAAGTTTAAGTTCTCGGAGCTCGGCCAGGGACGCCATTCAGTCCAGGTGCTTTGCGTGGATTAATCCTTTTTAAGGATTTGGACACATCTGCCCTGGATATATATTTATTTTTTTTTACCTTTATTTAAACAGGGAAAACCCATTGAGACCTAGGTCTCATTTGCGACGGTGCCTGGGATACAAGCATAATTACATAATCATAAAAACATGATCATAAACATTATACAATAATATAAACAAAATGAAACATCATACATCAATACATTTTATACATTCAACGTATAGAAACGTTATGGCAACATTATTTCAAACATACACAGACCTCGGCTTCAAATTCCTTCATGACATTTTTGAATTTGCCCAATGAGATTAAGCATCCAATTTGAAAGACTCTTGAAACTCGTTCCATGCTCTAGGAGCATGATAACTAAACGCAGTTTTTCCTAGCTCGGTGTTAACTCGAGGGACCTCAAGAGTCAACCAATTCCAAGACCTTGTCTGGTAAATTTTAGAATGCCATGTGATGAGGGATGTCAGGTAATTAGGTAGTTTATGTACAATAGATTGTTTGCAGTCATGTGATTCCGATGACACGCAAAGTCCAGATGGGGGTCAGGAAGTGAAAAGCAGAATGGACAAGATGAAGGAAAGCCTGTACTGTGCCAGTGTAGACGATGTTAAGTTACTTTACCTCTGATGAAGTGGTCACTGCACACATACATATCTGACTCCACTCCTCCTGACCACAGACAAAGGTTCACAAGCCATTTTTGTCTGCGTTTTTCGGTCAGTTTCTTGCATTTTCCCCCTTTTAGTACTCGATAAAATCTCCTTGTGGTTTGATTGCTGTGAGCAACCATAAATGACGCAAACCTTTGGCATTTTGAGAGCTTGTGATAGTGCTTCCTTTGTAGGAAATCACTTCCTAACCCCCATCTGCAATTGTTGCCACAGCAACGCAGTGACGTGACGTCGTATGCAAACAACCTATTGCTTTATAAACATACAGGAGCTGGTGCTGCGTTCTCCTAGCAGCCAGGGACGGCCAGCCCACTGCCTGATACAGAGTACAGTGATGCGTTCTAAAATGATCCCCGGTAATAGAACGAAGTGCTGAATGATAGACAGTGTCAAGCTGTTTCAAGGTGGTAGGGGCAGCATGCATATAGATAATGTCACCATAATCAAGTACTGACAGGAAAGTAGACTGAACTAAAAGCTTGCTATTATCATGTGAGAAACATGATCTATTTCTGTAAAAGAACCCAATTTTCACTCTTAACTCTTTAGTTAGCTCATCAACATGCATTTTAAAAGACAGCTTTTCATCAATAAATATCCCAAGGTACTTGTAAGAGGGCACTCTCTCAATTTCAGAGCAATCCAAAGTGCACATTTTTAAATTAATTTCCTTCAGTGAGCGGGATCTAGATAATAGCATATATTTTGTTTTTGCTGTATTTAAGACAAGCTTAAGCTGCAGAAGTGAGCGCTGGATAGAGTGAAAACCTGTCTGCAAAGCAGATATCGCTCCTTCCAATGAAGAAGCAGATGTATAAACCACTGTATCATCAGCATAAAAATGCACCATACAACCATTTTCAAAGGAGACAATGTTATTAATATGCAAAAAAGTAAAGGTCCTAAAATCAAGCCCTGTAATACGCCTCTAGTGACCTACAGAAGAGTTGATTGAATAGAGTCAGCAACAATACATTGGGTTCTATTTGAGAGATAACTTTCAAACCATTTGCAGGCATTCTGATGTAGGCCAACAGAGGCTAATCTATCTACTAAAAGTGAATGATCAACCGTATCAAAGGCTTTGGATAGGTCAATGAACAAGGCAGCACAGTGCTGCCCATTATCAAGAGTACAGACATTAATAACAAGGGATGCAGCTGATACAGTACTGTGACCAGATCTAAAACCAGACTGAAAAGTATTCACAATGCAATTTCTGCTCAGAAACAATTATTTTTCATTGATTTAATTGTTTTTCCAAAATTTTTTGTTTTTTTTGTTTCCAAAATGTTTAGCTTTTTCTAGCTTTTGCCCATGCCAAATTCCTCTCAGTTATTACTTCAGATAATTCATGTGAGAACCACACAGTATGTCTGTCCTTAATCCGTAGTCTCTTAAAGGGAGCATGTTTGTCAGCAATAGTATTAAAAGCACTGGAAAAATATGCAAGGGCCAGGTCTCGATCCAGTATGAGGGACACCCTGTCTAAGTCAGATACATTTAAATCATACAGGAACCCCTGATTGCGAAAGTTCCTAAAATTCCTTTTAGATATGATACATGGCTTTGTCCTACGTAATTTCTCATTCCTAATACAGGCAATAGGGCAGTGATCACTAAAATCTTGGGGAAAGACTCCACTGGATGAATACCTCTGGGGTGTATTGGTAAGAATAATGTCAATCAGAGAGGATTTGGAGCTATTTTTTGCATTAGTAATTAATTGAGTAAGGTCTAGATTAGTACACATTTCTTTGAAACTGTCAGATGCTGTTTTTTTCCAATCAAGGTTAAAATCACCCATAATTAACAATACTGTAGCTGTATAAGAAGAAAATGTGTCAACTAAATTGTCAATGGCACAGGGGAGGGCTGAAGGGGGTCTATATGCCCCCACCACTGTCACCTGGTTGTTTTTTCCCAAGATTTACTGACAGAGCCAGACATTCTAACTCTTTTGGAGCAGAGGATGAGATTAGTACAGATATGACTAATGGGCAGGGGTCCTGGGCCTTTTGTGCCTCCTCAGCTGGGGAATTGCTGAAGATCTGCATTGTGGCTTTCTGACGTATTGTTTTAGCCATGCTAGCGGCATGGCTCTGGGGATGGAAATGTCAGTTTGTCAGTCGGCCTTTTGTTCAATCCAACACTTCTCCAACACTCCTGACTGAAATATCTCAAAAAGGACTGGATGGACTGAGATGATTTGGTACACACATTCATGTGTAAGGATGAACTGTAATGACTTTGATGATTCTGCCACTTTTCATCTAGCGCCATCATCTGGTCAAACTTTTAATTTGTCCAATACTTTTATGTGCAGATATTTGGTTTATGACCAAATGCCTGCAAAAGTAATGACATTCCCATCAGCCTCAGCTGTGGTTCGTTTTTAGTGCTAATTAGCAAATGTTCTCAAAGAGCTGCTATGCTGTTTTCAGACATTTCACATTCTGGATTTCAATGCTACCATCAGACACCCTAATTCACTAGAGAATCTAGTTTAAAAACAAGACAAAATAATCTAGTTTTAAGTGAGTTTTGTAAAGTCATGCTGTCTGTAACCTTGCAAAAAAAAAGAATCCTTTTGAAAACTTGAGGAGTCTAAATAATGTCAATATTGAATACTTGAAATAAATACACACAAATAATATTTACGTAACAGGGAAGGGACATATTTCTCTTTGATGCAAATAAACACATTATAAGAGTTTTCTAGATTTAGAGTTACCAATTATTTAGGTTAGGTTTTTTTCTAATTGCTCCCAGTCTTATTGTGACTGGGTTCAGGATACAGATACTGGTTAGGGAATACCTGAACCAAATGATCCTGTAAGGGAAATGGTTTTCTCTCACAGCATAACTAAGAATACATGTGTGTAAATGTGCATTGAGTCCTCACTCATTCACTGAGAGAAAATGCACTTATGTTGTTGACTGACCCACCAGAGGCTTCATTTCAAACACATTGGACAGATAATTCTTCCATAAAACTGCATTTTGGCAACTTCACACTGTTGTAAAACAGTGAAAAGCATTTCTCACTTGCACTTTCCATCTGAATGGAGTATAACACTGGGATTTCTGGGCATTTAAGTCATTAAAGGATAGTTCTGGTTTATTATAACTGTGGCTGTGTTATTGTAGTTTTGGCCATCATTTCTTTGGGTTATGACAACCCAGTACTCAAGTTAACTGCTGAGATCTGGGGATCTCATTCGATTTGTGTTGTTGCAATATCACCATTTTCCCAGATCTCAACAATTAGTTCCGTAAATATGTTAACATAACCAATAGAAAACAAAAATTAGACCCAAGTTGTATTAAACAAGAATGATCATTTAAGCTGTGAACACATTGCCATTTGGAGCTGCCACACACCTGCAAGTTCTTTTCTTTGGTCTTAAACATAGAAGAAAAAAGGACCCATATAAAGCTTGTTTATTGGACATTATTTTAAGACATTAGCTGCTATGTTGTAATTGCAATGTCACAGGACATTTTATACCAGCCGAGTCTAAATTGTGGCTTCTTAGTGGGTTCAATACAGTGTGACAAGTCACATGTCCCAAACAAAGCCAAGTAATGTTGAGCAGAGGAGTTTGGCTTAACTGAGACAGGACTTCAATAGTGCAAACAGAACATAGTCCGTGTTTGCAGAGATGATGCACACACCTACAGTATTTGGTGAGGATGAAGTCCAGCTCTCTTGCAGTAACTGTGATATCCTTCGTCAGAATCCTTGTTCAAAGTCCAGTTTTGACTCTAGTTGAATGTTTCTACACTCTATTTTGAGCCAGTTGTGTAGAGAAAATAGTTTGGTTAAACACTCAAACTCAGATGGGAATAGGAGTAGAGACTTGAACTGCAACTGAACCGTGTTATCAGTGATTTTGCTCTCCAGAAAAAGGCCTCAAGCTAATAATGATGTAACATGAACAGTATATGAGAGGAGTGATGAGTGACAGCCTATACATGTATGCTGAGAATCACACCAGTTTTCATTCATGGCCGCTGGTGGCTTGTGAGTCAAAAACCACACATTGTAGCTACCAGCATTAATGTGATAAATTCAACATTATAGTATTCTGGAGACCTGTGTAGTCTAAACCTGTCATTTTCTACCTCATTAGGCAGGCGTGGATGGCCTTCCAGGCTGAGGAGAGCCTTATTGATTACATAAATAAAGAATCTCTTTGAAGAGACATGCAAATTGCAAATTTTCAGTTTATCATGTACTTTATGACTACATCCTTGAAATAGCTCCCCCCCCCTTTCAGGCCTCAGACAAAAGTTTCCATCAATTTTCTACCATTTATCCAGGTCCAGGTCGCAGTGACAGCAGGCTAAACAAGGTAAGCCAGACATCGTTCTCCCCATCCTCTGCCAAAGCATTCCAAGGCCAGATGGTGTACATAATACCTCTAAAGTGCTCTGGGTCTGGGCCCCGGGCTCTCCTTCCATTTGGCTGTGTCCAGACAACTTCCAGAGGGAGACAGGATGCCCAGACCACCTTAACTGACTCCTTTCAGTGCGAAGAAGCAGTGGTCCTACTTCAAGCTACCACTGAATGTCCATTCTCCTCACTCTGTCCCTAAGTGTGAGCCCAGCCATCCTGTAAAGGAAATTAATTTGGGCTGCTTATATCTGTGATCTCATTCTTTCAGTCATTAGTAAAAGCTCATGACCATATCTGAGGGATGGAACCTGGATCAACTGAGACCTCTTTATCAGGACAGTTCGGTACCAATACATATACCATCTTACCTTTCCTCGTAAACAAGACTTACCCAGTCCATCTCACCTTCACTTGTGAAGAAGATTTTTAGATACCTAAACTCCCTCACTTGGGGCAGAGATTCACCCCCTGGATCCACTGTTTTCCAGTCAAATGGCTTCAGAGTTGAATGTGTTAATTCTCAGCATGGCCACTTCAACAGACTGGACACTCTGCATCCCTTTGCTGCACCGAGAAGTTCACAAAACACGCTTGACTTTTTGCTGAGAATACAGATACAGCTCTCACTTGCACAAGGACTGGATTGCACCTAGAGATGGCCCTGGAACCCTATAGTACAGAAGCAACCTCAGAAGACACCCAAGGGTCATGGTCATAAGCCTTCTCCAAGGCTACAAAGTACATTTAGACTGGATGGGCAAATGTAACCCCTCCAGTATTTTTGCAAGAGTAAAGAGCTAGTTCAATAGTCCACTGGTCCACAACCCATACAGAATCTACATTGCTCCTCCTAAATCGGAGGTTTGACAATTGGCCGGAGCCTCCATTCCAGGGAAAACCTTGAAGTCTAAGCCTACACTAAGAAGTCGGAGGCCCAATTCCAATGCAGCCCTTACACCCTCCCCCTACCCACTCTCACTCCGTTTGCGTGTTCGCGCGGAGGAAATGTCATTCCAAATCAATTAGCCTTCGGTGGGAGTGGGCAATAAAGCATTCCAACACCGAGTCTGCATCGATGCAGGCTTACAAGCCACACTTCTCTCAAGTGCAGCACCTCTTTTGTGTCCGGGATGGAGGAAAAGTCACATAGCCTACCTACAAATGTGAGTTCCATGCAGTTTGATCCCCAGCGGCGACATTCAGTGGGTTAGGGTTAACCCTCTGTTTCCGCTGGAGAAAGGCAAGGGCGTCCCAAAGCTTGCCGGTGTATTTATACCCTCCCCCTTAATGAAGAGACCCTGCACAGCCACGAGTGTGACTCCACACATAGTTACACATCATGGAGTGGGAGGATGTAGGGATCGAATTGGAATTGGGCCATTGTGTCATGGCCACAGCCATGCCCCAGTATTTTCCCTTGTGTTTCCTTGTGTTTCCCATATCCCCCTGTGTTTCCTGTGCTCCCCTGTCTGGTCTGTCTGTGTCTGTGTGTGTGGTGTGGGTGTGGCGCCTCCTCTCCTCACTCTCACGGCTCCTGGATCCCTGATTACCTGTACACCTGCCACCTATCAGCTCATCAGCCTTGCAGTATTTCAACCCCGGCTCTATAACCATTCAGTGTCAGATCATTATCTCAACTGTAGTGGATCCCTTCATTCCTGGCTGCCTCCCTGTCTGCCTACCCTCCTGCCTGCCTGCCTGCCTGCTAATCTGCCTGCTAACCCTGAACTAACTGCTAACCCCCAGCCAGCCAAGCTCGCACCCTCACCTTCCGTCCTGCACAGCCCTGCTCCGCCATCTACCATCGGCCCTGTACCCTTCGCACTTGCCAGCTATCATCCCTCCCTCTCTACTTTCATCCCCCGTTTACCCTGCAATAAACCTTCTCTAACCAAGTACCTTCCTAGTGTGTGTGCTGCGTTTGGGTCCTCCCTGTTGAATCACATGTAGTAGCATTTATAATGTTAAAGGGTGACTACACCCTCAAATTCAGCTTGAAGCCTCCCTCTCAGCATAATTTAAAAAATGCAAGAGGAGTGAGGGAACAACGACAGTCAGAGGCATGGCCTTTGGGGCTGCGTAGCATGTGACACGGGAGGTCAGGGGACACGGGGCAGACTGACTGACCACTGCTCAGTGTTGCATGGACAGCAATGTAGAGCTGGTAGTCAGAGCTAACATCCATGAGCAGTTACTGTAAGACTCTCTTTGCTGCAAAGACAGGCAGTCTGGTGGAGCTTCAACGGTCACCGCAAGCTCATTTATGGCCCTTTGAGAGAGTTACTGTGATACCTGTGTTGTAACTGGGCTAGCAGCTCTTCTACGAAAGTCAACACACACTACTCACAAAAAGTTAGGGATATTCGACTTTCGGGTAAAATTTATGGAAAATGTAAAAAGTTCATGCTACAGTGATATTATATCATGAAAGTAGGGCATTTAAGTAGAAGCATGCAATGGTAATTTCTTTATCTCAAACAATTTACTGAAACAAAAGCTAATAATAGTGGTATACCACAACAAAAAATGTCAATGTCTCAATAACTTGTCATGTGTCCTTGAGCATCAATTACAACTTGACAACGATGTCTCATGCTGTTCACAGGTCGACTTATTGTGTGCTGAAGCATGGCATTCTACTCTTCTTGAAGGGCTGCCCTCAGGTCATTGAGGTTGTGGGGTGCGGGGTTACGACCCTCTACACGACGACCCAGGTGATCCCATAGGTTTTAAATGGGATTCAGGTCTGGAGAAAGTGCAGGCCACTCCATTTGAGGTACCCCAGCCTCCAGCAGCCGTTCCCTGATGATGCGACCTTGATGAGCTGGGGCATTGTCGTCCATGAAGATGAAATCAGGCCTGTGTTACTCATGCAGAGGCACAATGACTGGATTAATGATGTTATTCAGGTAGTATCGGCTTGTCACAGTACCATTCACAAGGTGTAGGGCAGTTCTGTATTGACTAGACATGCTTGCCCAGACTGTAACACCACCACCTCCAAAGGCTCGTCTGGTGANNNNTTATACCAAGGTAGGTATAACTCATATTATGTTCAATGATTTGATTATTTATGGTAAATTGGTATTTGTTCTCCTGACATCTGGGGCATTTTTGAAAAATCATGACATTAGTTTTCTTCATATTTACTGCCAGGTCCCAGTTCTGACAGCACTTTTTCTACTATGTCCAACTGTTGCTGTAGTCCTTGTTCAGTAGAAGACAGTAGAACAAGGTCATCAGCATAAAACAGAGACAGGAGCAGCACATTGATCCAACTGAACAGCAAGTTCATTTATTTACACATTAAATAAAGTCCGACTTAAATTGCAACCCTGACAAACACCTCTCCTCTGGGTGAAGAATTCAGTTTGTTTGTCT
>NTHP01000454.1:0-40245 GCA_003416845.1 Oplegnathus fasciatus
TATAGACATGACCGCTGACTGCCTGTAACAATTTGGCCACAATATAGCACACTGACCACACACGGTCCAGCCATACACTAGGTTTTGACCTAGTCTTGTTTTCTCACAGCAGGGCATTGTAGAACCTCCAATGAACAGGGGCTGCATAAGTCTTATTGGTTGATAAAGTTTGTGAAGTCGACCAACCTTTTTGTCCAACTCTGTTGTCAATATTTTCACACAGTTTCAACATGTGATGTTGTCTGTTTGATGACTGTTCATGTGAACAGTATCTTAGGTTTGGGCTCACTTATGCTAAGTCTTGCTCATGTTTTACTTTCACCCCAGCAGAATTCAATTTCCTGCACAGTATAGTATCACTACAAAACTCTATTGTTCCATAGTTCCAAGATTTACATGCTCCAATGAATAACTCATTTGTCGATAGCCATCACTAACTTCACAAGTGCAATGAAAGTGAGTGGAGGTTTGAGTGTGTTTTCTCCCCTGAAATGACCCTCCTGTCTGTACAAATAGGTGCTTTATGGAATCAGTCCTTTTCACTTCATCATTGTGATTATCTCTTTTTCAGTTAAGCCCACCAAGCAGCTCCCGACTCCTCTGGCCTCCTCTTCCTCCCTCTCTCTCTGTGATGTACAGAAGTCAATCGATCGTGAATTTGGCTCTGCCGGATAGTTTTTCTGCGTTCCTCCTGGGAGTTCTCAGCGTTGAAATAGACTCTTTGGGCTGGGGCTTGGCATTGCTGAGAAACGTGAGGGTATTTGCAGAGTGAGCTGCACTACTGGCCAGCAGTAGCAGCAGCAGCAGCAGCAGCAGCAGCAGCAGCAGCAGCAGCAGCAGCAGCAACATTGATCCCCCTGCTTTCTCTTCATTAGCCACAGCCAGATGACATAGAAATTGCTCCACATCAAAGGAGCACTATGAAATCAAACACCGAAATGTGTTGCTTACTGGACTTTTAAGAAACGCCCAGCTGGTGCTACTGACACAATATCTTCACCACCCACATTTAATTAGTTGCTGCCCAGATAAGCCACTTTTGATCACGTTAAAATGAGTATTATCTAAAAACTGTTAGTTTTTCCCTGGCAATACTGCATTTTGCACAAATTTTGTACAGTTATTACCTCCAAAGCTGACAATGAAGGCAATAACTAACTGAAGAGATTATTTGGTGGATGTGTTCACTTTCTTGTGAACTTTTGTTCTTTTTTCTGCTCTCAGTTTTTTACATGGGTGCAATAAAAAAAGCAATTTTCTCTTTGCTGTCTGAAACATCAATTCAGTCTTTGGCCTTTTTGTGACTGGGGAAGCCTCTTTCACCACCATTATGAATTCAGTCTTGTACTGATAAGGTGTAAAAACAAAAAATCATCCTTATATGCTCTATTTAACAAGCCTACCTGGACTGATAGTCCATCCAAATTGTGTTCATGTTGTAATTGATCTCTGTTTATTTATGCATTCAGGTGTCATTCATGTGGAGAACTACCCTCAGCATCACTCCAAGGTCTGGGACTTTAAATTTCTCTGGCTGTCTGGAAGCAGTTTGTAAATTGAGATTAGGGGCCATCTGGGAGGGGAGAGGGTGAAATATAATCCCAGAGTATTCACTTACTCAGTTTCAGCACAGGTTTTGGGACAGAACAACATATTGAATTTTTCTGTGGACATGGTGTGTTATTTTCTGTGAAGCAGGGGGACGGCCAGAGATTGTCCAAATGCATGGTGCCATTTGCTGCTGTTGAATGTGGTTAGAATCAACAACAGAGCCCCGTCCTTCAAATGTATGTCGAACAGCACTCAATGAGCTGATGGTCAGCTTAATATACAGAGGCAAGTCTCCTTTCTTTACTCTGGTGATACCTACATTGAACCTTGGAACAATATTGTTGCACTCAGGGGGGGTGCTTCCTATAGGCGACATAGGCGGCCGCCTAGGGCGCCACGCACAGGGATCACTAGGGGAAGCCTGCCTAGGGCACCAAATGTGCTACTGTAGGTCCGGCCCTGGTTGCACTGATTAGAAGCTTTGTTTTCCTTTATAGCGGTCATTAGCTGCATCCCTGCAGCTCTTCCCATGAGAGGGTTTGGCTGTAGATCACTTGATCCTAAACTCTGTTGAGCTGCAAGTCTTGAAATTAATGAATGTGTGATACAATCAGTAGCTATATTTAGAATAAAACATGTCATGCACAAGACTATACCTATTTTAAAAACACAAACAATAAAGCAAGGACATTATTAACTTGTTTCCACGGTGGCACCTGCTTGTAACTGACAACATCAGCTGTGGCTGCTCCAATTTAAAGTCATTCATTAAGGTACGACATGTCGCATTTCAGCATCAACAAATCATTACCATGTTAATTTGGACTCATTAGTTTAATTATTGTAAACAAACAAGACTATTGCCAAGAAAACAGAGTTAGTGCTACTGGGGTGGGGTTTTATTTGCTGGATTGCTTTTTTTACTTTGCAGGCAATCCACAATTTCTTTTAACTCATTTTTAACTGCAATGTTTCAGCTTCACATTACTTAAAGCAGAAGTTGGTAACTTGTATAAAAATAACTTCTTGTCATATTTGCTAAAACTGTCACTATGTCCTGACAGTAGTACATAAGACAGATAATCAGGCTCCTCTGGCTCCACCTGCTGCCCCTAAGGTCATTTGCAAGAATCCACCACGCCTGAACCAAAACAACCAATCAAAGTCAGGAGGAGTATTTGACGGAGTGTCAATCACTGCTACTGCACACGCTGCGAGCAGCTCCCATCCCCCGCTCTGTGTAATAACACAAACAAACAAATTAATAAATATTCAAAAGGATTTCAGTGTAGCTCAGGAGACCATACATCCACTAAATGACTTAACAAGACTATGAGTCTACAGCCATGCTAGCAGCTTTGTTACATACCAAGAACGACAATGCTAAATGATGTTTAGCAGGTATAATAAGCCTGTGAATATTCTCATTCATCCAGGTCATAATTATCTCAAGGAAATTGAATCGAACGCAACTGGATTTTTGGTTTTGTCTGTGAAGACGTTTCANTGAAACGTCTTCACAGACAAAACCAAAAATCCAGTTGCGTTCGATTCAATTTCCTTGAGATAGCAGGTATAATGTTTACCATGAACACCATCTTAGTTTATCGAGTTCGACCTGACCTGCCTACTGGTGGCACTAGAGGAATTGTGATCATCTTTTTCTCAGTTAAGTAGGAGGAAGGTAAAGGCCACAAGCCGAAATGTTCTGCAGTCTAGTGTTGCTGGAGTTTTATCTCTTCGCACGAGAGGAACTGTCAGAGTTTCTCCAAAGTCTTAAGGATTCATCCTCTGGGTACCATGGATATCGGTACCAAATTTCATCCGATAGTTGTCAAGACATTTCACTGAAATCCAAAAATATCAACCTGATGGTGGCACAAGAAGAAAAGTCGGGGGATCACCAAAGTCATTGGGATTCATCATCTGGGGACCATGAATTTCTGTACAAAATGTCACAACAATCTCTCCAGCAGTTGTCAATATATTTTCAGTCTGACTGACCATCATTGCCATCCCTAGAGCTATGCTGCTAGAATGGCTAAAAATTAACAAATGTAACAACAATACATATGAAACATAACCTTGGAGTTTTGTAGCTGTGTGCACCAAAGACCTTCTAAATTGTTCTGTGGAGCATCTTAGCATCCTTAAGCTGTCACTCAACACACTTTTTAGACTACTAAAAACACCAGCCTTATAACCCTTATAATCATGTTCCTATCATTGACAGTAATGCTGTTACCCCAACATATAAAGGCATAATACAAGGCAATGGTCGAAAAAACTTTTAAAGCTTTGTACTGACCTTGAAGGACTTTTGCCTCAAGAGGAAAAACAACCTGGACTGTGCACTTTAAACAACAATGTTAACAATTTCCAATCAGTTCAATTGAGGAAAAAATTTCAACCTGCAGACTTTTGAGGAGAATTGGTGATGCCGCCTCTTTCCTTTTTGAGGGCCAATAACAAGTTTCGTCTGGCCCTCACCATTTAGTATGAGGCCTACATGGAGAGAATTATCAGAACATTTTTGAAGATAATATGACACCTGGTTATGCCTACAACCAGTTGTGTAAAGTGTGAATAAAAAGTGTGACAAACCCATTCCCTGGGGAGCTACTGTTTTAGAGAAATTGCTGTCCATTATCCAAGAAATTGTGGAGCTGTGAAGGTTAAAATGCATCACCAGATAGTGGTGCTGTCATGTATTAAATGCACTTAAAAAATCAAAAAACATGACTAGAGACCCTGAGCATGCTTAGTGGAGAAGCCTTATCCAGGAGTGTAATGTTTCTTATTATTCTTTGTGACAGAAAACATCAGAGTGTTTTGGATATGTGCTTTTAATTTGCAGAAATCTAGTGAATGAAATTGTGGCCTGATTAAGGTTGTTTATATCTGATTGAATACAGGAGGGGATCTAATATTTAATGGTATCTGAAAGTATAAGAGTGCTCCTTGAAAAATATACTCTTCCACTTGTTCTTTGCTAGGCTTTGAGGACTGTGCCCAAAAGCACAGCAACTAGCTATTGATCGCCTTAATGGTGTTTTCAAGTGATTTCTGAGTATGTGTGGGTATGTGTGGCACCGGACAAGGGAATAATAATTGTTTCACAATACTCAATCTGATCTCAAAGACCACAGAGCATTTCAGTCTGTACCAAGTATACACATTATTTGATTGATAAAGTTGCTGGGTATTTGTCTTCTGTGTAATCATGGACCATGAAAGCACTGAGCTGTGAAGGAACTATAGCTGGACTTTAAGGCTTTCTATTTTCACTTCTGATTCTCAAAGGAGAAAGCATTTATTACTATATTTAGCCTCCTTGATGTCGGTATTACCTTGGCCTTTACTTTGTAAATAAAATAACTACAATATCAGTTAGAAATACTTCAGGACATTGTTGAATATGTTGAAATTGGCTTGCAGGTTTGAAATACTGTCTGAGTTAGAGATTAATCATTAATCATTGCTTTCAGCCTGAGGCAGAAGAGACCTGTGTTTATTACACTGTAAGTTAAACTGCAGCATTTCCCCTTAGCAGCAGTAGCAGCGGTGAGTTTTCCACATCATATGTACAGTAATTATGTGCGACAAAATGTTCCACATGGAAATATGACACAGTTGTACAAATGTGATATCTGACTGAATGCAAAATTTCACCTTGCATTATTCACACAAATTTGACCGCTGGAGTGTTTTTGCAGTCTGTGTTTAATTGCCCCAAACAGCCAATGTGCCGACTCTACAGACGCGCTTCATTCCATGCAAACAAACACCTCATCCAAATTGTACTCTAGCATGTCTGAAACTAGTGTTAAAGTATGTTTGTTTGTGGAGAAACTGTGTTGAAGATCATCAACATTTTGCACACTTATTTATCAGAGCAGATTTGCTGCATATTTTGATTGGGGCTGCAGCTGCTGATTGTTTTCTTTAATCAAATGATCAATGATTTGTGTATAAAATGTCAGAATATAGTGAAAAATGCCCACCATATTTTTCCAGAACCCAAGATGACATTTTCAAATGTCCAAAACTATATTCAAAAACTGAGAAAAGCAGCAAGTCATCACATTTGTGGAGCTGGAACTGGCAAATGTTGAGGATTTTTCCTTGATTTCCTTCCTTGATGGACTATTAAAAATGTAAGCGCTCGATTCATTGACTAATTGTTTCAGCAGCAGTCCTTTTAAGCCAGAAGTGTAGGTCTTTTTATATCCGAAAACTGCATTACACCAATAATAGTTGCCGTACTTTATCTGTTCAGTGGTGGATGGAATCGAACATACATACTGTCTTATGAAAAGTTCACATGAAGAAGAGTTCATATGTATTCGAATCAAATGTTTAAGTGTCAATAGTGAAATATATATGTTATAATTCAGTTCATTTAGGTTCTTAAAATGATGTAAATATAGATTTTACACTATATTTTCAATGTTACGTAATAATGTGACTATGGATCAGAAGTACATAGGCTACTCCATGCTGTCAAGGACAAGAAAACTGCACATTCTGCTTCATCTAGAACTATTATATGTGCAATTAAAAGCTTGATTGGTGCCCTCAGAGCAGCCAAAGGAAACAGCAGACATGAAGGTAAATCAATGTGGTTATGTTCATCAATTAATCCAGTGTTAATGGTATTACTGATGCTGCTCTGCTGTCTGCCCTTTGTGACAAAAGGTCAGCCTCCACCTATTAAAACACTAACAAGTTATGCTTGGCTGGCTGCAGCAGTATGCTGTAATGTAATGAAGCCACATGAACAGAAATCTCTCTCAGCTAAAGTTGTATTTTGGTGCCATAGAGCTTGATCATATCCGTGTTGTTGCTGTCGTCTGCTTTGTGTCGAAAGTAATTAGCAATGGATTGTTTATCAGAGGGAGGGAAGGGTGCAATAGTTCCTGAAACAGCTTGACTCCCAACCCCACCCCCTCACACACCCCCACACACACGTCTCTCCTGCTGATGGAAAACGCCTGGGTCCAGTGCGAACCTCCCCTAATGACAAGGGCGTGTGTTGCAGTGTGAAGGGCTGTTATTTTCTGACACGGGAGCAATTTAACACATCGTGGCACATTGTGAATTAAAGTAAAGCAACCAATTCTTTTTCTCCCTCCGAACAAGATTCTGAATATGAAATCTGACATTAGACCCAACCGCTGCCAAAATGACCTTTTCCACAAGGCCGAACCACTTTATCCACTTCTGTCTTTGGGCATAGTTTTTGTCTGCTGGGTGTTGGAACATTTAGATTTTTTACAAAGACTCAGACCTTCTGTACTCTGTCCTTTCTGCCTGTCTTTCTGGCTGTCAGTGATGTGAGATCTCTTCCATTTTAGCCCCCTGGATCCTATACAGTCCCTTATACATTATACCTTGCATAAAGAAACAGCGGTGAAAAAGAAATATTTGGCATTTGCTCTTTGCTCTAATCATCACTTTATGACAACCTTTGTGGCTCCCCTGTATGAGGTACAACCTCACGCCAGATGATGAAAGAAGTCATTTCCTTGCAAATATAAAACCTTAGTCCTCTCTGCTTCATTAAAATGAAAGCGATTACCATGAGCAGGGATTGACCTGTGATGTTGTACAATAGCAAATCTATTTCTTTGCATGTTACATAATTTTCTGGACCTGGAAGAATGCCACTCCTCTTTCTCTCTAGCTTACTCACCACGTGCGGTTGCAGATGATGGCTGGATTTTACCCACGCTCCCTCACAAGGCGGAGACTCTCACAAAAGACAGTACTCTCCCCCTTCACTCTCAGGAGAGCCTGCGGGTGAAGGAACAGTGTGTCTTACTTTGGCCATGTGTGTTAGTGGATGATGGGGGATGAGAGACAGCTGGCGAGTGACTGGGAGGCAGCTAGCGCATCCCTCAGTATCAGTCACATGGAGCCCCATGCCTAACTGGCCCTCAGGAGAGGACGCCACCACCTGGCACCAAGGAGTAATGTTCCTATAAACTGAGAAAACATGAACTACCTTAGCTAAGTCTTATAATTCAGATGCTTGCCTCTGATTGTCTCCACACACTGTTTTGAGAAAAACTGAAAATATTAACGAGGCTCTATCTGAATTGCAAGATTCTTTATGGAACCACTGAACCCTGTATTGTATCAGCTTATTAAACAACATTTTGTTCCCCAACAAAAGACGTGGGTATTTCAGAGGGAGGAGAGAACGAACAAGTGTGCTTTATGTTTTGGCTACAGGGCTAATATCTTTGTAATTGGTATTAAGCAGCTGCTTGGGCTTTACATATTGATGTGCTGTAGCTGCAGCAGAAGGCGCTCCACCCGCCTCCCGTTCACAGGAGGCATTTTTAGGCAGCAGCCCTGCTATCTATGGGAGAGGGGTGTAGATCTCACTAAAGTGTGCCTCACTGTGCCCTCAGGGAGGAGAGAAGGGGCTGCGCCAAGCTGTAATTGATAGATTGATGGTTCACCCCTCTGGTGCCTAAGGGAAAACAACATACAACCCCCCTCCTACACACGTAGTAAGCATACACAGCCATACACACACATACAGCAAGACGCTGATATTGGTGGACCTGGATTGACTTCAGTGATGTGTCTTGAAACAGATTCACAATGTTACACATCATATCTTTTTTTAGTGCTTTCTTGTAATCAGTGTGATTGTGTGTGCAAGATCTGATTGATCCATGCCTCTGCCACCACTCTGCATGTTGGTTAATGCCAAAGGGGGTAGTGGCCTAGCATGGCATCAATCAGATTATCTGGTGCAGTTGTAATCAGCTAATCACTGACCGCCACCATTCAGCATCACTGTCCACAGTGTCCACACACTGTCATACTAGTCATGCTTTCCTTCCAGGAATTGGCATGTCATTATTCATACAACAGGGCCTTATAGTTGGTTTAATGGACTCTTAAATGAATGAACAATATATTCAGAAAAAATACAGACACAAAACTGCATACTAATTCATAAATAACTGTAAAAAAATGAACTTTATGCCACATCACTGTGTTGTAAATGCAGTGTGTGTTGTATTGTATCTATGAGTATTTATTTAACCCACTAGAATGCCGACGTTCTGCCTGCTGTTTGAGGCTTAAATGTGGTGCACCTATTGGTGTATCAGTTTACATGTCAATAGTCCTGTTCCTTATAAGCAAAATTAGTTAAGCCCTGGTCACACTTTAAAATGGAAGAGCAAAGTTCTAGCGAAGCAGGTGTTGCTAGAAGCATGGTGACGTAGTGTGTACTATATAGTTGGTGAAGTACTGTAGCTGCCAAGCTAATCACTAACACGCTAGCCAGCCGGGAACATGCTAGCGCCAGTCTGTCACAATAGCTCGATCTCAATAGTGGTCCTCTCTCCTGAAGTGGGGGAAGAGGTTATAAAGAATTAGTTATATGTGTTGTTGCTGCTGTAAATAATAATAAAATAAAATTTTAAAAAATGGTTAGCAACAGGGTTTAATAAAAGCTGAGTAAAAGTTACTCTGAGTGAAGGTTTGTTGTTACTCTTTATTTAGTTATTGGTTATGATGCTGTTGTAAAGCCACATTTGATGTCAGTTGTCAGTCAGTTGGACTGCTGTTGTGTAATCAACTGTCATATTTGAAACGTGCTGAATTTGAATAAATCCATATTGTAGCTGGATTTTGTAGGCAAACCTAGTATTGTATTCTGCACTGATATATTTTGATGTAATGCATCAAATTTCTTGACTGCAACCAAGGGCGTAGAATTTGGTAGACATGTCCCTACCAGTATCCAGTGACTATTAAATTGTCCCTAGCAAGTATTTATCAAAAAATTAAAATATAACCACTGTTGTCCGTCAGTGTCAGTCAATGTATTTGGTACACAAACGGTTAACAGGTCTCTTTTCTCTACTACTTAGTCCCGCCTCCCCAACCCGATATCGCTGATAGGATTGGCTGTGCCGTTTCTTGCTAAGAGGCTGTAGCTACATCTAGTTGTAAGAAGCGCCAAAACTCCATCAACTAGATGTGCATGTAGGCAAAGTGAGGCAGACACCACCCTTATGCTGACAGTTCGTGTGTGTTGCCATTACAGTTTGTTCATTTAACTCGGCTACTGTGTGCATCTGCACATGCAGCGTTCGTTATGCCTGGGTACTTTCACTTTGTCCTTTATTCTTAGGTTGCATTAACATTAGTGTGTGTGTATGTTTGGCAGTTAGGCTAATTTGGTGGAGCTACTTTACAACAAGTCAAAGTTTAAGTCACTAAGAAAATATTTTCTCAGTTGCTACTGTGCAGAGTCAACAATAATGGTAATAGTAATACTCAACTGAGCCATAAATGTTTTTCCTCACTGTTCATATGGCATGCATCAATGTGTTATTCTACCAGGTGACAGACGCAACCTGACCGTGTCGTAGCTCAGACAGAGGAGAGGCAGGTGGAGAGGCAGGTGGAGAGGCAGGGTCACAGGTGAGGCCAGACTTGTATCAACGTGATTACAAGAGGAAATGTAGACATTTGTTTTGGATTACATTGAGGTTGCACTAAGAGGTCTATCAAGCACTCAATCATACATGGTTTTAATAACATGGGCATGAATATACAATAATAACATAATCAAAATAGTGTAATTAATTAATTATTGTCTCAGGAACATATTGACAGAAAAAACACTCCCTTTATGAGTGTGTTGGTTACCATATCTACAAATTAAGGCTCTAGATGACATGAAATTGCGATCAGAAGTATATAATAAATGCAAAAAGCTTCCAGGGGGCCCCTGCGGACCGCTTTTATGTCCCCACCAATGTCAAAATCAAACCTACGCCCTTTACTGCAACTATTGACATCAAATGTTTCTTTATTTTCAAATGGCCCTGGTTATCTTGAGAAGAGAAATGTGCAACAAATCTATATTTGAAGCTAATAAGTTATGTTCAGAGGCAGACAAATGGAAGTATTATGAAAACACAATTTTTAGCATGGACCTGAAAGGAGTGAACACTTCTCTTGCATATTATTTAATTGGAGGGTGCACATCACCATCTAGCAAGCTCCATAACTGTAGTCATCAAGCAACTCCTGCAAACTGTGACAACTCTTAAAAATGCATATGCAACCATGGAGAAATTTGAGCATATTTTCTGTGTTTGTAAGAAGCAGATAAGCTGAAGATACGTGGCTACCATCAGATAGCAGTAATACTCATCCATCCTGTGAACATGCTGATGAACAGCCAGGTCTAGGTCAGTCTCTCTCTCTCTCCCTCTGGAAGTGTATAAACATTTTCTCTTGCATTCCAGCCCGGGGCAGACTTTGGCAATTGTTCTGCTGGGGCAGGGCGTATATAACTGCAGTATACAATATGCAATAGACAGCTCTTATTCCCCTCCTTGTCAATACATTTTGCTTATTTGAGAAGGCCAGCATGGTAATGAGGCTGCGGGCCACAACAAGGCCACAGTGAGTAGTGTGGGTAATGGATGTCTCTTGTGCTTTCTGGCCTTCGGTGGTTTGCGTTCTGTCTCTCAAACTTTTCACCCATTTCTGCCTGTCTAAACATATTCATGTATCTCCAGCCTATATTCTTCCTTGTTGCTGATATAATAAACATTGTCGTTTTGATTCAAATGAAAAAGGGTGTCAATTCATATCTTGATCTTGATCATATCTTGAAAATGAATGTTATTATTTCATAATTGCCATTTGCGGATGTCCCAAAACTCAAAGTATTTTTGCGTAAGCTGGTATAAAGACCGACTTTCTTTGTTTCTGCTATAAGCAAACTCCACAGAAGCCTGACTTAAATTTATTAGTATAAGCTTATCTTCTCTTTTCACTGCTCCTCAACTGGGATGATACATGTTCTATGACAACTAACTGGAAAAATACGTTGTTCCTCAGACTCAGAGCCAAGACATTATATGTTCTCTCCAATAAGCCATATTTTTTTGCCATATTTGAAAAAGATGACTTTTGTTGCCACTATTGTCAGAACAACGTTGTTTGTCAGTGCCTTCCAAACAAAAACGACTCATCTGACTGATCTGCCATCTCTATGGTCAAGGTTTGGTTTCAGGATAGGTTTGGATTTTTTCAAGTCTATCTTAATATAATACTCAAAGGTCATATGTACACTGAAAGAATTATTGGTTGCTTTAATCACCTGACGTCTCAATACCAGATTAAGTGGTGATCTTTGTCCTGGGAGTCGCATGGTACGGTACAACAACACTAGCAACAAATGTACATGTGACTACCAGGATGTGTCCACAGCTCACCAAGTAAACACTGTCCGGCCAAACAAAAAGATATAAGTTCTGATGTACACAGCAGCTAGAAGTCCTTGCAGAGGTAATTTTCATTAGTTAAAGAAACATCTAGTGCTGTTTTCTGTTCTTGTGAGGACCGCCTTGCCTAGGTTACTGTTACACACTCTTGCCTTGGTTTGTGTGACAAAACCAATGACTCAATCCTCTTCATCCTGATGGTGTGTGTTCCCGTACTGTAATGTTGTGTTCCTTTATTTGTCATTTATGGGTCGCCCTTATGGACTTAGTCACTGTAGACTGAAGTACTGCATGTCCTCGTTTGTATGCACTTTTTTGCTGTGAACTAATCTGCTGTAAAAATACTACATTTCAGTGTTGTGGTCTGACTGTGAACAATTGTCATATTCAAGCCCGACCTTGGAAGCATAGGATATTTAACAACAGCAACATCAACATTCTTTGACTGGGCCTTATGTTGGCATGTGTCTGTTGAAATGTCATCCTTGGTTACTCTGTGGGCAGTCATATAAGTTGCATGAGTACACGCGCAACACATACCACATCCAAGCTTTGCATTACAGCAAAAACAATCTGATCTCACTTTTACAGTGAAAATCTGTAAAAAGACTTTAAATGTAAATGTAGCCTTAGTTTGGGCTATAACATGAAATGGGAACATCTTCTCTGTCTTCCAAATTCATGCAAAGACTGCATGAATGCCTCAAGCACTAGTGCTGAGGGTAATTTAAAACCCCCATCACTGGCCTTTTGGGATATCTGATCAGTTGTAGCCATGGTTACAGAAGAGAAGTGTTTAAGGCAGTTTGAGAGCTCAAGGATGGAGATGGAAAATAAAGTCAAGGAAAGACAGTACGATAATGGTGAATGTTCTTCAGTAAGGAAGCAGAAAATGTAAAGAAAAAATGATATGGTTGAGCAAAAGGGAAAATTGCGAGTGAGACTGTAGTTTTCAAGTAAATGAGTTATTTATAAACTAAAGAACATAGTTTTATTGCTGTGGAACGTTCCCACATGCAGCCAGAGGTCAACTCAGACCAGGCGGGCTGGCAGAGCCTGAGGAACTATGGCTGCTTTTTCATTTTCAGTCTGCCATCCACACTGAAGGAATGGATGTTCATCTCTATTTCACATTTTTCTCTGGACTGGCTTGTTTCTCTTACTATACACATGCTTTTCTTCCCTTTTGAAATCACATTTCTCACTTATGAAACCCCATCATAGGTATAGAGTTAGGTATGAATGTCCCTACTAATTTTTTTTAACTATCTCAAATTATTTATTTTAATTATAGATATTTTAATTACACAAAAGTTATGACTTATGTAGTGTTATGTGTACCTGGCTTTCATGTTACAGCAAGCTTCCAATCAACCAGCTCCTGCTATCAAATTACTCTTTGTTTTCTTTTAGTTGCTTAATAAACTTAAAATTTAGTTTGTCCAACTTTGTTTCTTCCTTCATGTTGCGTCCCTTGAGCCAGGGTCGTAACAAAAGGTTAACCAGTAATGTCTGTACAGAGTTGCCAGGTTTGTGTGTTTTCTGTAAAAAGCGGACAATTTTAACGGCAAGTGACACATGAAGGATTCTTCACCTGATGAACTCGCAACTGTAACTGTCCTACACATGTCAGTTAGAGGAATTAATGGAATTCAAAGCAATTGGTATTTATTGTTTAAACCACAGAATCAAACCTGCAATACCTTTTGGCCACTAGGGGCAGCAGAAACAAGTTGTGAACAGAGCATCTTCTTAAGTTGATATGGGGACAGTTGCTCATTAATGCAACATTATGGAGCTAATTTCCTGCCAAAACTTAACAAACAAACAAGGTGTTTTACAAATGCCCTACGTTCACTAACAAACACAGTGTGGTTTGCAAATACAAAACTCCATTAACAAACTGATGCATTTTGTTTTGCAAATACAAAACGTACCTATCAAACAAATACACAACATATTTCTAACACATCATGCTTCAGAAATAAATACAGCACATCTCACAAGTACAAAAAAAAAATCCTACAAAGACAAAAAATATAACTTGACTTTTGGCACAAACTTTCCGCTGTGATTGTGCTGAAGATTTTCTCACAAATGTCCTGAGTAATTCGCCCTCCACAACAACAGGTGGCACTATTGAGTAAATTTAAGGTGAACATAGTGGAGCATTTAGCAGCTAAAGAGCCAGATATTTACCCCAGGAGTTGGTAGCGACCAAAACAGAGCTTATAAAGAGAGTGAAAATTGGACTTACCTGCATCAGGCGGACAGAGATTCAACTCCACATGAATATTGCTTTGTGTCTGCTGGATGTGTAAATAGGCAACTGTTTGCTAACAGGTCAGCCTCAACAACTTTACAAGGTGTTAATTTTGTATGTCAGTGTTGTGTTTACAGCTTGTTTCCGCAGCCTCCAAGCACCCAAAATAGTTAATCAAGGTTTAATGTTAAAGATAAGAAAGAAGTTTATTCATTTATACGAATGTTTTTGTGCCAAAGCGGCTCAATATACATAGTTTAGTAGCTGACGGCATCCCTCCCCTTTTTCACAAGTTGATGGAGTCATTATTTTATAGGTCATTATTTACTTATTTAATAGGGACATTATTTATGTGCAAAATTAGCCACAGCACGTCCAACTGATATGTTCTGAATGGGATGCATCATTTTATCAGGACAATCCGAGAAGCAACAGCTTGACCAACACAGACAGGCAGTGAAATGTCTGGCCGTACTGGAAGGTCATGAGTTGATTGAGAAACAAGTGGAAGTATTTGAGATGGTGTAAAGATCACAGATTCTCAACAGAATCAAGGTCTTTGTGTGTGTGACACAGAAAAAGAGATAAAGAGCAAGTGCACAGACACACAACTGTCCATATTAGAAAAATAAAACCTTTGAATCCTGACATACATTTGACTATCTGTAGTCAATAAGATGTTATATTCTTATCTTATAAATACATGTATTTGTCTTTAACAGGTTAAGTGCAAAATGTTAACACAACCTGATATTTCAAGGAGAGGTGTGACTGCTTAGTGTCGAGTTCAGACAAAAAAGTCTTGCTGGCAGTTTGACAGCTGGTTTCCATGTTCACTACAAATTAAAACTGAGAAGGAAAGCAATCAGTTCTGCTCTGCTGCCGTACTGTTGCTGCATGCTCTTTATCTGCCGTCGTCTTCTTTTCCCAACATCAGAGCTCTCATTTGCTCCACTTTTACGTACTGAATGCTGGGAACGTAGTGATAGAGCGAGAGAGTCATTTGCACAGCAAGGGCAGAAAGCAGATCCATTCATTGCTAAAACCAAAAATTGGATTGCCATGTCACTCTAATTCTATAACAACATGTGTAATCCTGTCTTGGATTTCCAAATAAAAGAGGGAAGAAATGTCAGCATTAAGATGTTGTCAGGCACTGCAATAGTAAATAGAAAGGCAGGCTAGAAAAATTCACTTAACCCATTGTCATTAGTCAGATCATCTCTTTAGCAGGCTGAATTTAAAAAGCATTCAACTGGTTTAGCATTGCACCCCTGTAACATTGTTTGACTCATGATGGACAGCTTTAAACAAAAGGGATCAAAATCAATGTAACAGAAGCAGAGATATCGTCTTTTTTATTCAACACATTCTTTCGGGTGTCTTATGCTGTGCAAGTAGTGGCTAATGTAGCCTCGAGCCACAAGCCTCAAGTAGAGCTACGGAGTGGGCTGCAGGGGTAAGCTCACTTCTTTCTCCACACACCTCCAGATTTTTTTTCATTTTCAAACTTGTAGTCTTCAGCCTCAACTGATGCTGACTCAAGTGACATCACTTGAGGCAATTTATCACACTTCACACAGCTCCCCCTGGAGCCACAAGATGAGATGCTGATACTGATACTGTATGAATCATTTTTGTAAGGGTAAATGGTCATTTTATTTGGAATGTACTGACAAAGGAATTATTTTGTTGTGTTCAAATAAGGACACTGACTCTTGATAAGCATTGCATGAGTTATTGGTTGTTACTTGTTAACCATGCTAGGGATCTGCTCACTGTGAATGGTTAGACAGACAAGACAAGCAATCTGGTTTTATTTTGCAAAGTGTCTGTCCTTCTCATGAAACTGTTATCGTTAGAGGTCTCTCTCATTTTTGATTGCATTATCTCTTCACTGTAAGTCTTACAGGAGCTACTTTGCGTGATTACTTGGAGCTTGAAGTATTCAAGAGAAGGATGCAGAAGTTACCCAAAGATTTTAAACACTGTTTATTGTCTTGTTTAGCAGTGCATAAAATGAATAACGTGTCAGAGCAGATAAATCAATGGATGTGTTTCTTGTTTGAGTAGAGCAGTGTTTTGTTCATTCCGAGCAGAGCTTTATAGTAATGCTCTGAGAGGAAAAAGTTTCTAATGTTATGCACTCATTAGCATACTTCCAAATCACTTGTTTTGATCCATAAATGCTATGCATACATTGTGACCTCTTTTTGCTAGAGTAACTATTCAGCCCACGTGGAAGGAAGCTCATGTTGTCTATAGAATCTGTCTTTGGAAGACAGATTTTAAGAAATATCTTCCTACTCTTTTAATTTCTTTATTACATGATGGTTCAAGGACATAGAAATACTATTAATATCTAAAATTTTGCAGCTGGAGCGGATGACCATTTGCTACGCCTTGCCTTAGTTACTGTTGCTGTCAAGCTTTCCATTCTAGCATGGCACAATGCAGGTTACAGTGAAAATGGTGGGAGATTTACCACTTGTAATTCACTGTAGTCTTTGAAACACTGAGTCCTTGATTTTACATACAAGTAAACAAAGGTAGGCTTCTCATTTCTAGCAAACAACCATGGATTTTGTTTGCTTAAATGACGACCGTTACCAGTAGATATTTATCAGCCGTAGCTAGCTAGTGGAAGCTAATACTTAAGCTAAAACACTGACTCGGTTGACAAGTCTCCAACTGACTTTTTAATGTTTCCAGCAGATTCCTTTTGAATAAGAAGCTTGTAAAAGGGGCATAACTAGTGATGATGCTGGGGACGACCGGTGTGTCTCAAGCTCTTCCTCAACTTTGCTTTTTTTCTTTCTTTATTTTGCCTTTTTTTTGTTATTTATTTTTGACTTGCACACGTGCACACTTCCCAAACGAGCCCTATCATACATTAGATCATTGGTGGACAACTCTTTTTCATCACGATCAACAAACAATAGGTAATATCCATGGCTTGGATTACATGTTGCCGTACCTGGAAAACGGAGATTAAGGAAACAAGGGTCATGGGCCGGGATCCTGGTCAGGCTGAGGAAATGTGCAAACCAGCCTCCTCTACTGAGTATTCTTCTAGCAAATGTCTAGTCACTGGATAATAAGATGGATGAACGACGTGACGCTAAGAACTGTAATGTTATGGTTGGCTCAACCCTGCGATCCTAGATTCGGAAATAAAATCGGGGAAGAGCAAGCGGGTAGGTGTCTGCTTCATGATCAACAACCAGTGGTGCTCAGCACTGGGTTGCACCAGCTATGTGTGAGTTCAAACGTAGCCTAGTTTGAACGTAATTTCTAACTTAAGTCGGAGTAAAATATTGGTTGGCATGGCGCATCGTTTTGAAAGGTGGGATAACTTGGAGGATGAGGAGGAGCAAATTGTTTACGTTACAAGATACCTGATACAGGTTATTGATACGATGAGAGTGAACAAAAAGCTTGTTGTTGAGCATCCACATCATTATTTCATCCGGCGTTTTGTTTGTTGTAATGGGAAGCGGACACTGTTTTAAAGCAGCACTGTTAGCACTACAGTGAAATAACACGTAGCTTAGCCTTTTGACCACTAGCCTATATAAAATGTCTAATGTTACAGCCATGCATGAAGTGCACATTTTATTCGAACTGGCGAACAGACTCTGTAAACCTGCTTACTATGTGTTTCTGTCCATGAACATTGCATCGTCAGCTGGTCGGTGTTCTGCCAAATACTGTATCCCCAGCTGAATCTGCTTTCCCTGTTTTACTGATTTATAATGAGGGTATATATTTAAGCAGGCTGTGTTTGGTTATTTCTCCCTGTCACTGTTGTTATTTTGCAGTAGTAGATTAAGGTTGTATAGTTATCACCTAATCATAATGCTTTGTCCTAGTTTACGTATCTTTTTGTTGTTGTTTGGTGATTAACGTTAGCTATCTTTATCCGTTAGCCTCTTCACTATTGCGTAGCAAAGCGTTCAAAGACAATTGGGAATGAGAGACAACCATGGATCTATTATAAGACCTATTTTAAGTCTTAGAATACATCAGTGGAGACAACACGGTATTGGCCACAGGAAGTGAAAACATCATTTTCTGCGACAGTATTTTGGTAGGTGTGGACTTTACGCCAAAGTAGCTAAGATGAACCTTACGTCTCTGTGGTGCAACTAAACACTGACACAGCTTTAGTATCAAACTAACTAGTTACAACATATCGTTTAGTGTGGACTTTGCACCATAATTTTAGAGAGAACTTACGTATAGCTGGTGCAACGGGCTGAAGATGTGGAGATCATTTCCTTGGGCTGTAATTTATGCACTTTATGATCGGAGGCTGTCCTTATTATCTCCTGAGGGAGTTTACATCCATCATTCTCACAGCAGTGTACATTCCACCACGTGCCGATGCCAATCAAGCCCTGGACGAGTGTGTGGAGTTATTGACAGGTTCTGGGCCTCAAGGCTGGAGAGATCCTTGAAAAGAACGGATCCATGCAAGGCACCTGGACCTGATGGCATCCCTGGCCAAGCAATCAAGGTGTGTGCAGTTTAACTGGCGGATGTCTACACAGACATTTTCAACCTGTCACTGCTCAGGTCTGTAGTCCCCACATGTTTAAAAAAGTCTACTATTGACCCTGTTCTGAAAATGCCCAAAACCCTCTGCCTGAACGACGACCACCCAGTACCACTCACTCCCACCATCATTAAGTGCTTCAAGCAGTTAGTCAAATCTTCATCACCTCCTCCCTTCCCTGACTCACTGGACAATTTGCATGCAGACCAAATTGATCAACGGATGTCACTATCATCTGAGCCTTCCACATTGCCCTCTCCCACCTGGACCAGAGAAACACAAACGAATCACAACAAATGTGAGAATGCTGTTCAGTGACTATAGCTCAGCATTCAATACCATTGCGCCCTCCAAGCTCGTCATCAAGCTCAGAAACACTGCCCTATGTGACTGGATCCTGAACTTCCTGGTGGGCAGACCCTAGGCAGTGCCACATCCTCCACCCTGACTCTTAACACAGGCGCCTCTCATGGCTGTGTGGTGATGGTGTGTTCCATTTAAACTGGGAAGTCGGAATTTCCAAGTTCCCAGCCGGAAATTTCAACTGGAACGCCCCCTGAGGTTGGATTTCCGACTCGGAAAGTCGGGAGAACCTCACTAACCCCGACCTCAAAATCCAAGATGCCTGCTCTGTGCATCAACATACGAAAGCTGTAGTACTATATTGTTTATGAGCACTTCTGTCTTATTTGTGTCTCATAACACAGTACTGTCCAACTTCGCTATGGTGTTTGTATGAGCAAAATATCGCGTAATGCGTTGTTATCAACTGGTATTGCTAACAATGGCTAAGCTGGCTAGAGCAAACCCCACTTCCCCCACCCAGTGAAAGAAAAAACAAATTAGTTTTCCAACTTGTTGTACTGGAACGCAGTCAACTCGGGTGTGACATCATTCCCAGCATCAAATTTGCTGACAACACGGTCGTCATCGGCCTGATCACCGGCAACGATGAGACAGCCTACAGAGAGGAGGTCAGAGCCCTGACATCTTGGTGCCAGGAGAACAACCTCAAGTTCAAGTTTCAAGTTTAGTTTATTTGTCACATACAATCATACTAGGTATAATCATAGTGAAATGTGTGACTGTCAGCTCCTTCAATTGTGCGGTAATATTAGTGTAAAATAGAATAAGAATAAAGAGTAAAATAAGTAATAGATAATGATGTTAACTGTAGTCATGGTAACTTTGAATAATAAGTAATTAAAAATAGTCTTAGAAGCTATTCCTGAGCCTCTCAGTGCTGGCCTGGTGTATCCGGTATCTTCTTCTCGACCGTAGCAGGGAGAAAAAGCCGTTATCCCGGTAGTTGGGATCCTTAATGATTCTCCTAGCCTTAGCCTTACGCCGCCTGGTGTAAATGTCTTTTAGGCAGGGTAGAGCAACGCCTATGATACGTTCAGCCAAACGAACCACTCTTTGCAGGGCCTTGCGGTCCTGCTCGGTGCTGTTCCCATACCAGGCAGTGATGTTCCCCATCAGGACACTCTCGATGGTGCAGGAGTAGAAATTCCTCAGTATCTGATTTCTGGAATTTCCTCAAACGTCTGAGGTGAAACAGTCTCTGCCTTGCCTTCCTCACCGCAGAGTCAGTATGCAGCGCCCAGGTCAGGCCCTCGGTGATGTGGACACCAAGGTATTTGAAGCTGTCCACCCTTTCCACTGAAGACCCTTGGATGTTAAGGGGGGCATACTTCCTTCCCTGCTTATTTCCAAAGTCCACTATCAGCTCTTTAGTCTTGCTGACGTTCAGAAGGGGGTTGTTGTCCTGACACCAGTGTGTCAGGCCCTCTACTTCTGTCAGGCAGGCCTTTTCATTGCTATCTGTGATCAGGCCCACCACAGCTGTGTTGTCAGCAAACTTGACACAATGTCAGCAAAACAAAGGAGCTTGATTGTGGACTACAGGAAGCAACAGAGTGAAGAACACGTCCCCATCACCATCAATGGGACTACGGTGGAGAGAGTCAGCAGCTTCAGGTTCCTCTGGGTTCACGTCAGCAAGGACCTGACCTGGGCTCATCACACCGACACCACCACAAAAACAGTGAGACAATGGCTCTTCTTCCTCCAGAGGCTGAGGAGGCTCAACATGGACTCCAGCATACTCTGCAACTTCTACAGTTGTCCCATTGAGAGTGTCCTCACTGGCTGCATCACCACCTGGTATGGCAGTCAACCATGAGGCTCTACAGAGGGTGGTGAAAACCGCATAGCACATCACCAGGACAGAGGTTTATCACTACTGTACACCAGTCTCCCACAGATTGAGGCAAAAATGGGACAGAGCAGTACAAAGGAGGTGTGGAATGACAGACTGCAGGACCCAGAATTTGCTACTGAGCTGGTATAGCATAGTCATACCATAACCCCTCCGCCACCATGGGGCACTCTGTGCACAAAAATTGCATTGCCAATAAATATTAGGTTAGAAAATACAACATTTGCCCGATTTAACGTGACTCCTGGTATAAACCACGCCCACTTCCGGTCTACTATCCAAATACAGATACAGAGACAGATCATTTTGTTGGTTGAACAGATACAGATAATGATATTATACTATATTACTACACTTCACCTTATATGTCTCATATCCCATATTATATCATAATGTACGATATTATACTATATTGTGTTATGTTGACTCATACATCATATTCTATTATATTAATACAGACAAACACTAAGTACCATTACCTCATATCATATTATATATTAGTCTGGTGTACACTGTTTATATAGTCTTGTTGACTCTGCTGCTATTAATCACACCACTGTCACTTTATTGTGTCATAAATGCTCTTGTATACTTTCTATTTTTTATTTAATTCTTATTTTAGTTTATGCACTTATTATTTATTTCTTTTACTCTCTATAAACTATCTGTATTATTCTGTCCTTGTCCTGTTGCAGCAACTGAATTTCCTCACTGGGGATCAATCAAGGTGTACATTGTCGTATCTTATCTTATATATTATATTTTATTCCTATATTTTAACTTTTGCACTATTTTATGTCTTATGTCTTAGATTCTCATTTGGCCTTTGAGCCTACATTTTGTATGAGCATTGTTGGAGGGAGCCTGCGTACAAAGAATTCCTGCTTCACTGTACTTATGACACTGTCATGTACTTCACTGTACTTACTTATTACATTTGCATATGACAAATAAAGAACTTGAACTTTCACATGATGGCTACATACATGGTAAAATGCTAAAAGACTGAGGTTACAGCCACATGTGTCAGTCAAAAAGTCAACACCCTCATCAGCTGATGATCCATTTAGAAGACATGGTATGAAAGGAGCAGTATTGTTTGTGTAAGGGCAGAGCTTGTGAGCCCTAGTACTACAGTACAGTATTTTAAATAAAAAGCTTACTTTCCAAAACCATACTGGGACAGTTAAGTATTGAGGTCGTAGTGAGTGGCCGTGTTGTACTGGAGTGCATTATTTTGAAAGGTGGTTTTAATATTTTGTTCACCCCGTTTACATACATGAGAGGGGCTGAATATTAAAACCACCTTTCAATATAATGCACTCCAGTACAACACCACCACTCACTACGACCTCAATAATAAACATAAAGTAGAATTATTACCTTTCTGACACTGTCAACAAAAACTGAAAAATTATAAGCTTCGTAAAAGTAGGATTCATGGCGGAGCTGTTGTATTGAATCACATTAGATTGTACAGGTGTACTTAATGAAGTGGCTGGTCAGTGTAGGTCACTATAGGTAGTAAGGTGTTAACCAGCATGCTAGCGTTAGTGGCTTATGTTAGATAAACAAAGAATTTAATCCATTCCTTAGTCCTTACACTTTTCCTCCTGTGTTTTTGGTTTTGAAAAGTTAAAAAAAGACACCACCCTCCAAACTATTTGTATACAGAGTATTGCTCTTTCTATAGCCCCCGCTTCAGTAGGTGGAGAATGCCAAAGCTTGATAGGCCTTCCATGCCTAGTTAGAGTTGTTAAGCTATGATTGGACAATCCCTGTTCGGGGGTGGGCTTTAGCAAACAGTAAATTGGTATAAGCGATACTACTGGTAGTTTTAGCATATTGTAGTGCCTCAGAGCTCATCTGGCTGTAGAGGGGTGAAGTCAGTTCATCAGTGGATGGCAGCAATGGAAGACGAGACAACTTTCGGCCTTTCACAGAAGGGCATGAAGGGGCCGGAGTTCGTCCCGGGTCCAAGGCCAGATTGATAGTTTGACTGGGTTACTGGGTGAGTAATGATGCTTCCCATCTCTCACCAAGACTCTATAAGTGCCAGAGGGTGGGGGTCAAGGCCAAATTGGATTAGATCCTTTCAAGATGAAGTTGAAGTTACCTTGGGAATTGTTCAATTGTGATTCAATTTGAAGCCTGTACAACATGTTGACTGATCACTGTAAACATGGCTCCAAACACATTTGTTGTCTTCTCTTGTCACATCAGTAATGGATATCTCTTCCCTGCAACACCAGCTTCCATTGTGAACATTACCCCTCCTAATCTGAATGTCAGATAAACTTGTTTTTGTATTGCAAAATCTTAAATAGACAAATCTCGTTGGGGCGTCTCCACTTCACACATTCCCAAACACTAAAGGAAACCTGAGATGTTGCCGCTGAGTCAGATCACTGACACATATGTATATGAAGCATATACAGTATGTGTCACTGTAAACCCTCCACTGTGGGAAGCAGAAGAAAATATTCAGATATGCCTCACAGATTCACAGCCTTCATTGCTTTGACCCAGGTTACTGCTCCACTCTTTGTTCACTTGGCTGCGAGAGCTCCCTGTCACACTTTGAGAGCAGTGGAATGGGAGATAATTAACCGTAATGATAATGGCCACCATTTGCATTTGCTTTTTTGATTAGTATAATTTTAATCATCATTACATTGTTGTCTGGCTGTGACATGACATTAATAGGACGTGGTGATAGTGTATACATAGAAAGGCGGTGGCATGCCATGTGTCTCCATGAGGGGCCAAACAAGCCATAATTCATTCTTTACTTGTCACCTACATTTTATACTCTCACATATATTTTTTTTCACTTTTGCATATACAAACTCTCACACTTACATACAGTATATATTTATTCTCACATTTAGATGTATACTGCACACTATAGGGGTGAAATGGTATGTATTCATTTTAAACTGTTCAGTACTTTACCTTTGGTTTAGTAAGTGAGTTTCTTTGGTTTGATATGTCCTGTAAATCAAATAATTACTGTTGAATTACTGATACCCTATAATTAGATCAACACCTGGAAAGTTTTGCCAGTGGGTCAGTTGTTGTTTGTTAGCTAAACCATGCTTGTCAGGTTATCCCCTAGATGTATAGACTATATAACAAGTGCTGTTGGTAAAAGAGAAACCAGAGCTGGAAGAGCCTCTGTCATTTCTTCCATCATTTGCTTTAGATTGTTATTGTTTCCAGTAAAACTGGCTAAAGAGTGGTGGGATGGACAAAAGCTGTGTGCTAATATTGTTCAGCTAAAGTTGGGAATGTCTCTGGAAACAATCAAACATGCCAAACCCTTTGTGACAGCGTCACCTGAAGACATGTATTACAGGGCATAAGCCCTGTAATACATGCAAGGGGGTTCAAGGGGGTTCAAGGGTTCAATCATTTATCATTATACAACACAAGGTTGTATAACGAAATCCACGTTGTATTCCCTTTATGCTACTTACACAAAAAAACACAAACAAAACAGAGCAAATACTATTAATTATGGGGGAGTATGGAGGATGAATTTAGAAGTCTCACAGCCTGAGGAAAGACAGCAGTCACTCTCTCCACCAGGAGTCCAGGGCTACAAAGTGCTACATAACTGTGTAAAACTTGAAAATAGAGTGAGTCTTGAGTGAGTATGAGCATAAATTGTTGAACTGAATGGGACAAGCTAAAACAGCACTGCTGGTTCTTATGGTCAGTTCAATTATAAATATGCTGCACTTGTCTCCATCTTATTTATTTCATATTTAAAGGTGTAGTCTATGATTCTGGAGAAAGCTTGTTAATATTTGAATTCAACAGCCAAACAAATACACCCCTCTCTTCAGTGCTCCTTCAAACTTGCGTGAGTAACACACAGCATCAGTTTGTTCTGTGCCCGAGCACGAGTTGTGACATATTATACTGAAGTGTTTAGTGGAAACACGGCTAAAGTGTCGGAATTTGACGACCTGGGTTGGTGGCTCTACCTGCCACTCTGTTTGTTTCCTGTTTACAGATCCAGGGCTGTGTATGAACACCAGACTATTTTTTCAGCGCACACACTGAACGGAAAGCTAGCAGACCGTGAGGAGATATTCACTGAATTTGACAAAAACTGTTTTGGATTAGAATCGTAGACTACATCTTTAAGCATATGCAGGTTAAAGTCTTTTGTAATAATGATGGAGCATTACTGCCATATTGACAGAAAGAATTATGGCCGATGAGCCCAGATTTAATGTTTACATTCTTCAAAATAAATGAAGAAAATGTCATCTTCTGCCTTTCTTTTGTTTTTCTACTGAAAATATATGATCACTCTGCTCACACAAATATTGTCATTCTCACATATGCACGTACTTTACTGACATATGTATTTTTACCTTTGTCTTCTTTGGTGTTCATGACTTGAAAATAATGTGAGATATGATATTAATATCACATTTCTTATATATATATATATATATATATATATATATATATATATATAGATATATATTTAATTTAAACAAATTCTCTCATCTTACATACTTTCTTTGTAATTTTAAATGTGTATACCGGCGTATAAAAGTGAACATACCTTCACATGAGAGTGTCACTATATGGCTCTAAGAGTGAACATGAATCGAATGAACAGAGTAGAAGCCTGAAAATATGGTTTGTACAGCTTTTCATATGTCACTGAAAAGCCATCCCAAGCATAAAAAAGTCAACAAGGACACATTCTTTTATGGAATATGTTGTGTCATTTTACCTTGTTCAGCGGGTGCATGAAATGATTTTAAATACTACACACACACATAAATCCTCCTCACTTCCTCCTATGGTTTTATATTGTGCAGTGATGCTGTGGACACAACTGGGTACAAAAAATGTGCTGGTTATGTTTTTTACAGATAATACTGACATGTTAGTCCTGTGGGTTTTCATTGCAGGTATCCCAGATTTATTTTTTTAATGTCATTAGAGAGTGCGCGCCTACAACTGCTCTTGTACAATTGATCTTTCACGCTTCACTGAAGCTTTACCTCTTTACTGGCAATGATAATTTAATAAACTAGCAAGGGTGTTTCTCACCACACATTTTAAAGTGCATCTGAAGCAGTAATTTACATTACGGCATGTATATCTCAAGGAAATTGAATCGAACGCAACTGGATTTTTGAAGCCTCTTGGATGAGAGGTGAAACGTCTTCACAGACAAAACCAAAAATCCAGTTGCGTTCGATTCAATTTCCTTGAGATAATTATGACCTGGATGAATGAGAATATTCACAGGCTTATTACGGCATGTAATTAGCAGCTTGGTAATTAACAGCCAACAGTTTTGACTTCACCATCTTTATGTTTAACAAGAAACTACATATATATATATATATATATATATCCTATCTTGATATTTCCAATATAACTGATATTTCCCCCCCATATTAGGTTTCTGTTATGTCAGAATTCCATGCATATTTCAAGCAACATGGCACAGAACAGTGGCCCATTAATGAAATTGCATGTTTAAATATTCAGTTTTTGTACAGACAACCAATTCCTGTCAATTAATTTGCCTCTGAAGGGAGAGGTGAGGTATTTCTGAGCTTGAGGATGGGTCTCCTGTTGACCAAAAACATCAGTCCCTCAGTCTCAGTCAGTCTCAGTCTCAGACATCACATACAGTCAGTGGCTTCCAATCAAACAACTGGCCTGGAGTTAGGCAGTAGTCTGTGAGATCACACACTGTGGATGAAACACAGAAATTCAATAAAATATCAACCAAATTTTATATCTGTAGGGTAAGATTGGAGATGAGTGCTGCAGATTTAGAGCACTATACTGTAGAAAGGGTTGTCTTCATATGGAAGCCCATTTCAGCCAATGTGATGAAAAAGATCCTGTCAGTCATTATAATGACAAACTTTCTCAAAATAATGAGTTAGTATCATTATCTCATTATTCTGAGATACTAAGTCATTATTCTGAGATACTATGTCATTATTTTGAGATACTAACTCATCATTTCGGAAAGTTTCTCATTGTAATGACTTACAGGATCTTTTTTTTTTCATCACATTGGTGGAAATGGACTTCCATATCTTCTACTGAAAATGAATTATTCAGGTGTGCCTTTGGCCTAATGTGAACCACGATGAAAGTAGATTTTAGATTAACAATGTGTCGACGCTGTTCTCTTGCTCTGAAGCAGAGGTCCAGTGGTACATGTGGGACAGGCCTCATTGGGTGAAAACACACTGCCCTCTGTTGGTCCAAAAACATTTACTGGCTCCAGAATGTGACCACACACACACACACACACACACACACACACACACACACAAGACTCACAATCTAGTCTTATTCATAACATTATTAAAATCATGTAGCTTCACTCAAATGAAATGGTTAAATTAATCATCTTCAAGATAGAGGCAAGACATTTGCTTGCCCTCGCACTTGTTTTTGTGGACAAAATGCACACTGCACGTTTCAGTCTTGTTCTGACTGGACTTTGAAGTTAATGAAACGTGTAACTGCATGATTTTGCACAGGCCCAAATGGCAGAAAGAGGAAGCAGTAACAAAATTTTGGGGACTTTGTTAGCCAGAAATCCTGTAAATTGAAACAAGCTGTAAACATAACATTGGCATATTATTACCCTATAAAGTTGATGTGGAAAGGGTTTTTAGAAAACAGTTGCCTATTTACACATAAAGCAGACACGGAGCAACATTAGCATTCATTGAGGTTTTGTCCACTTGACAACTATTCACTCTTCTTTTAGCTCTTTTTTGTTCTGCTAGCAACTAACACTGGTCCGAAATCCCATACTCCATTGGGTTTGGGGTGGTGAAGCAGACCTCTAATGAGGTGGACTTTACAGAAAAGTGACGTGAACCTTGATAGAGGAGTTTTGTTGAGGGTCTGTTGCAGATGTGAGGCAGGACAGCCGGAGGAGGGAGACAGTGACCACAGAGAAAGGAGTGGCTTTTAAACAACTTTCCTTCTAATCACTCACACACAGGCACACAAGCACTCACACACAGTCCATTACTGCTACTCACTCACTCCTGTCCTTACTGCTGCTGCTGCATAGAAGTGATTAGCAAAGCAATGAGACAATCTGCAAAATGGCTTTCGTCACTCAGAACCCCGCTCAGTAAGCTTCCATATCATGTACCGCACTGAACAAGCTTGTGATTGAATTGCCACTTCATAGCCTCTTTTCCATCTTGCTTTTTGTGTTTTCCTGACTGCAAGCAGCGTAGTGCAGTTACTGGAGTGGTGTCTTCGTGTGTTGTTGTTGTGAGTCCTAGGTTTTTTTCTCTGATTTGGAAGAGCCTCCACTTCTGGGCCCTAATGCCCGCCTTTCAGTCAATGCTGCAGCAATGTGACTCCACAGAACCTCCAGCTACCTATAGAACTATACACCTCCTCCCACCCTATACCCTTCACCAGCTTCCTCTCCGGCTGAGAAGTTTGAAGACATGCCTTCATGTCTTCAAATCTTACGCTGTGAGGTAAACTTGGTCTGAAGTTCTTCTGCTAAGAAAAGTGCAAGAAAATAAGAGATCATACTCTTATTTCAAGTGTTTTTGTGCAGCTCTGATTTCTTGTTTTTCCGTGCACACAATAGAAGTATCAGTTGTTGTTTACTCTACCAACTGACCAGAAGCAGACCGACTGACATTATCCCAGCAGACATGTCCAGCAGTACTCATCATAAACCCGCCTCCTCCCTATAAGCCTGTTACATAATGAGCCATTAGGCTCATTCTGCTCAAGGATTAGAAGAGGTGAGGAAATCTCTCAGCAAGAGACAGAGGGAAAGAGACATCTCTCACTTCCAGACTGTCCTGTCTGATGATGGTGTTTCTCCTTTGAATCAAAGTTTGCAATATTTCACTGCCTGAATATTTGCTCAAGATCATAGCCATGTCCATGGGTTTGCTGGATCAAACTTGTTTTCGTCTTTACGGTCTCTTCCTGTACAATCTTAGCAGTTGTTGCTGAGGCCTGATGTCTCCAACGACTGGTAGGGTCTCGCGCTGGAAGACATCTGCTGGAGTCCAGACCAGGCCGAATTGATGATGTCCTGCAGCACTGTCTGTGGCAAACAGCCGTAGGCACTTAATGCATGCACCAGGACAAGAGTCGCTAAATCTAGTCTGGTTCCCTAGAGACCAGTTCCTAATGATGAATCAGATCAAAGACATGGCTGTCTGTCTGTCTCAAAAGATGTATGTTGTTTGTACTCTAAAAGCAAGATGATGGTCCCCAGGGGTTTTACTCATCCCCTGCTGTCAAGGGAGGGGTTTAGCAAATCAAATGTACACCACGCAGTGAGTACATGCAGCGACTGATCCAGCACTATTCATCAAACTGACTAACTCGCCCCCTGTACATTTTCTCCCTGGCTTTGAGCAGACTGAAAACATCTCCCACCTGGATCAGTCGCATTGGCTAAGACTAGACAGGGCACCAAGGGGGAGGGACTCGTGGACCTGCAGCCATGCCAGTGATCTCTCCGGTTTGTGTCTAAGTAGAGTGGGACTGGATGTCAGTAAGTCTCCGGAGAGGGGAAGGAGAGGCTCTTTCACCCATCGCTATTGTCATGACAACTGCTGTAAAGGCTGCGTCTGTGATTGATGTTTCAGCGCTTCCTTCCGCCTTGCCTCTTGTCATGTCAAAGAGGTTCAGCCATTTCTGCACAGTGTGTATTCCTGTGAGGAATGTTCAGGCGAGTGTGATACATGCAAAGCATATTCGGCAGTTATGTTATCTGCTGAGTGATGGTGCAGCTTTTGTTTTTCTTCTTGCCAAGCAATTTGCAGCATTTGTGCAGCAGATAAATGGAAGGTATGGCTGAAATACAGTCGACACAGACACAGTGGAGCTTTGAGCTAAATGCTAATGTCAGGCTAACATGTTCACAATGACAATGCTAACATGCTGATGTTTAGTTAGTATAATGTTTATCATATTCACCACCTTAGCTTAGCATGCTAACATTTGCCAATTAGCACTGAACACAAAGAACAGTTGAGGCTGATGGGAAGTTGAGTTTTGAAGGTAGTTGGTCATAAACTAATAATAAATACTAATAAAGTTGTTACATTTCATCCTGAAGGGAACATGAATCGTTGTATCAAATTCCATGACAATCATTCCAATAGTTGTCAAGACATTTCACTACAAGCCAAAAATTGCTACCTCACGGTGGTGCTACAGGACAAGTCAGGGGATCACCGAAGTCAGCAGGACGCTTCCTCTTAGGACCTTGAATGTCTGTACAAATGGCGTGGCAATACATCAAACAGTTGTTGAGATATTCAGTCTGGACCAAAGTGGTGGTCCAGTTGACCAACAAAACTTGCCGTCCATAGAGCAACGCTGCTCATGGCTAAAATCATTTCTATTACACAGTATAACTTTTTTGTTTTGTCTTTTTTTCCCTTTAATTTGGCCTTTTTCTTGTGAAATACTGGATACTTTCATCTATTCAGTATGCTGAAAATGCTGTAAATGAAACAGTCCAAGAAGGCGAAATCAATTGGTTGAACTGCTCACAACTCATGTCCAGAGTCATGCCATAACCTGTGATGAGGGATTCATTTTAAGGGCTCACAGGCCAAAAAGGTCCTACATGTCATGCCATTCTGGTTAAGCTTGCTGGCATGGAGATAGCTCATGGCTGTCACCGTCCCCAGGCCAACAGTAGAGTAGCAGTCTTCACACAGTCGTATATATAAGCACATAGCAGTTTTTGCAGCATTAGCTTAATGTAGTCTCTGCTCACTGAAACTCTATTACCAGAATAGCTCATATGCAGCAGTATTAAATGTGATTAAGGCCTGTACCTGCCGAGTCATTTGCACAGTGGTCCATTAGCTGCAGAGGACTCATCAGCTCTGGATGAAGCATAGAAAGGATCCTTTATGCCTTTCTCTCTGTGGACCTGCCCTCAATGCAACCAGTGGTTTCCATAGAGACCATCACACCAATTCCCTCTCCCCCTCTCGGTACAGTAGTACAGTGAGCTGTTGCATGGTGTGTTATGTAGATCCTTTTACAGTGAGATAATCCTTGCTTGTTCAACATCCTCGCTGTGCAAATACAGACATGTGAGAGCAGACAGACAGTTGATGGTGCAGGCATAACACACATAAGATACATAAGATTCTTTTGAAATGTAATTTGTCGTTCTTTTGTATAGTTGCAGTTACAGAGTATGATTTTAAAAAAAGTATGTACTTACTAGTATAATTACAGGAGTATAATTACATTGTATCTGTAAAACTGGGTTTCTTATAGGATTTGATTCATGAAAAATCAATGCAATAAAACCAATGTCAACACGTTTAAAGCTCGAACAACAGCCATTATATAACAGCCAATTTGTCTTCAGGTCAACTCGGATACACAATATAATTAACAGAAAAAAATATACAGTGGACAGAGTGTGTCTTTTCATTCCCTGTACATCACAGTCGTGCCTCCAAGCACTAATAGATATTGACCATATAGCCTATATACATGAATATAGATTAAGCAGGTTAAATGCAGTGGAGAGTGTGTGCTTTGGCTGCTGCTAATGAGATGTGTGTTGCGCTGGTTACCTCATCAGACTGCCGTATGTGAGCCATCATCCCCACTGTGACCAAGCTTGAATGAGCAGCACGCCACGTCAGGGTATGTGTGTGTGAGTGGGTGGGTGGGTGAATGAGGGAGCCTTAACTGCAAGCTAGTCAGTGTGTGCCTCAGCTTTCTGCTTTCCTGCTCCCCCAGACCAGACACGGAGGCTCCCAGCTCTGCCATGACTCACAGACACCACCATCACTTGTGAGTACTTGTGTAATGTTGCATGCTGGGGGATTTTGAGGGATGAGGTGGTAGTTGAGGAAATCTGAGAGTTAGGACCTAAGAGTTAGCAAAAACTTGCTGTAAGAGTGGAAAATGCTGACTTGATATAGAAAACACAGGCTTTTTCTTGGAATGCAGGGAATCAAATATTTATTTATGTAAGTTTTTTTTCTTATCTATTTATGGAGTGCAGTGATTTTAAAAACAGAAATAATAAAACATATATGGGGACACGGAGTAGTTTTTTTCACGTGTGCTGCTCTGTGCATGTATTTCTGTGTGTCAGCCCAAACAACCAGAGATGCTACCGTGGGCTAAAACAGACTCCACAAAGACTTTTCTGCTGCACCAACAGAAGTAAAGGTGGACGGTATTTGTGTAGCACTGATGATGTCACACCAGCGGAGCTATTTTTAGAAAGGGGTCTGAAGGAGGCAGGCTTTTTCCCCCTCCTAGAGTGTTATTATTATTCAAAGCCTTTCACCAGCGCGTCCTCTTCTCTCAGCCTTTTTAATCTCATTGTTTTGGTCAATTTGGAGCCTCCCATAGCATCTCACGGTAGTTGGACCACTAGTTGCATACATATAGCCACTTTACGGCTGTTTTCCTCTAAACACAAACACAATACAATTTTAGCAGCTGTAATTACAGGATCCAGGGAGAAAGCAGTAAAAAACAATGAAGTAACCCAAATCTATGCATTTATAGAATATTTTTCAATCTGTTTTAAAACCTACAGAATTTCCTGCAGTATAACAACCCATAAACATTTTGCTGAAACAGACATAAGGGATTAATGACCACTGCCTCATTAGCTATGCTAATATTTATGAAGGTGATCAATATTAATGAGGTATCTGCAAAATGTATAATTATTCATGCATTCAAGACAGATTCTGCACTTACTATACTAGAGAATTTATAATGTGATTTCATGCGTCAGGCTTATATGATACATGCTGCACATCTTTTAGAATAACCGTGTTGTCAAGCTGACTAAAATGTGCAGTGTCTGTCTCAACAGTACCAGGCAGGGAGGCCGTGTTGACCTCTTGTTAATCCCACCGCCCGTCTGTCTACAAAGCTCATCTATTAGTCGGAGGACTGTCATTAGGCTCTTTATTTTATCTGACGTCCGGGGAGTCACATAAAAGTAATATTTTCTGCTTCACTAGTGCTGGATTGCGTAAGAAAGAAGGATCCTCCATCTGTTCTACCCAGGGCTTGCCTGTGCTGAGCAGGGGTTTCATCATATTAGCAAGCAGCCCCTCCCCTAACCGGTCTGGGGACAGCCGCAAAGCCGGGGCTTGTTCAGAGCCAGGGATCGACTGCGATGGCTGATCATGTGATCCAGCCAACATCAAGGTCACTAGTGGGTCTGTTTCACAATGCTGAGTTTCACATCGTAGATTAGAATAATTGCAATCACAAGAAACATAGGCAGCATGTGAATCTGTCGTAATGAATGTTAGTTTAGTTGGATTTTTCTGTCTGGTTTGAAACAATCTTGGAGAATAGGGACGGCTTCCATTCATGACTTTTCATTCACTCAGCAGTTGCAGGTGCTACAAAGCTGATGGCTCTTTTCTAACTAATGGTGGGCAGGGCTAAGGGCATCTGCGCCATATTTTGCTGTTCCAAATTAGCTCCAAAGTAGATCATGACATGTTTGCTGCTGTGTCTCTCATGAAGACACATGTGTACGTGGTTCTTGGAAGCATAACATAACTACCTAGCAACTGCAAATAAGATAGTGTTGACTGAAAACTGACTTCAGAGTTCACCGTGGATGCCAACAATGGTTCCAGCCTTGTTTTTGAGACATTTGTTCTCCTAGTCTTTCAAATAAAAGTTTTTGTAAAACTAGGGAAGCTTAAAATGGCTATAAACGAGCTTTTCATCTATTTGCATGTGCTAGGCAGAGCAATGTAAAGCTAATCTAATCTGTAGTGACACAAGGAATTGTGGAAATCAGATTGGGGGATTCTCTTCTCTCCTGACAAGCTTGTTGAGTGGTCTTCCAGCTCTGTAGGAAATAAAGACTCTTCATAGTAGTACCACAGTTTAGTACTCCATTACACATAACAGCCATGTATTTACATTTTTACCTAAAATCAATATGTGTAGAATATTTATGTGATTATAGCCTCTTTCAAATTATTCTGATAAAATAAGTGTTTGGTGCCTATTGGTGTCTGTGTTGCTTTCAGGCAGTGGGGTAGTGGCATGCATTGCTATCTACGACAGTGTCTTTTTTGAGTCTTCCACTGATGGGCTCCAAAGGTGGAAATTCAATTTCTACACACTGTGGGTTTAAACAAGTCTTAATAACATCTACTATGTCATACACAGACCAAGCTGTCTGAGTATCCATCGTTAAAGTACTTAAAGTAAAGAAAAGATGAGTTTAGTTTTGCTGTTGGATGAAAACCTTGTATTTCCAGTTCTGGATTCATTCATGCTTTCAGAGGGAAAGAAGGAAAAGAAGGAAAGACATGAAGACATTTTATCAGCATTTTATTAGCTTACCTGATGATGAATGTGAAATTTGAATCTACAAAGTAACTAACCATGGGATTGATGTGTACTGTAAAGTGAAAATATTACTTTCCACTTTCCCATTAAAAAGCAGTGGAAGAAAGGTAGAATTTAGTACTTAAAGTGAGACTGTGTAACTTTTAAAAGAAGAAATAACACATTCTGGCTGGCAAAAAGGTTGATGAGAGCAGAGTTTGCCCACTGGAAAACCAAAACAATGAGCTAAAATAGGATAAAAGCTCTCCAATGGGGCTGCATAGAGCTGCAAAGTCAGGTAATAATTCTCTGGTGGTTTGTCACTATGATCAACCCCTTTCAAATTATACATAATAATTCGATCTATTGTTAATATAGAAATATTTATTTATTATTACTGCAGATTTAACTAGACTTCTTGAATAAATGGATTTTCTGATCTTAATGTTGTTCATTTGTGATACAAAGTATCTACAGGGTATATTTTGTGGAGTTGGTGCAGTCACATGGTGACATTTATCTTTGGACATAATCAGAGCCAAGCAGTAATATATAGCAACACGTTTCCAAACAAAGCAACAAAGTAATTAATGTATAAGGAATCTTCAGAGGAGTGCTTAACAATTAGATTCAAATGACTTTTAATTACAGTGGAAACCTCTTCTAGTGATCACGTCTGTCCAGGTCAAATTGATCACTATAAGTGGATGATTGTTATAACCAATTTTTTTTTCTTTTTCTTTATTTCTCATGCTGATTACCATCTCATTGACATTTGTATATTTATTACATGAATATAAAGTTATGAAATGGACAACTTCGTTATTTACTATTTTACTGTTTACTATTTATACTGGGTACATTATTTAGGGGGCATTACGTGACCGGGCATTATCAATCCACTTGCCAAGGGCGGCTTCAACCACAGGTGCTTTCCCCCTGCGCATTAGTTTTCTGTCTCCATCACTATCAGCTGACTGTTTCCCGTTGTTTAAGTCGACTACACAAGGTAGCCTGAGGAACATCAAGTTTCTCTGCTGCATCTCGCTGGCTCGTTTTTGGCAGTTTGTCATAAGCTTTGAGGAGACTACGTTTTTTATTGAGAGAAAATTACTTTCTTTTTCCCACCATGATTTCAACGTGCACGCCGCACCAGCCTCAGGTAGCCAGCTGGAAGCAGATGAGTTACTGCGAAGCAAAACACCATGCAAAATAGAATTACCGTAGTTTTAACTTTATTTCCCCAGAGGTTGTCATGTATGAAAAGAGCCAAAATGAACTCTGTAAGCGGACTACTCGATTACTATGAGTGAATTATTGAAACAGCATTTGTATAGGAATGATTCTGTCCCAAGATTTTTGATCCTTATAAGCAGTTGAACACTGTAACTGTGATCACTATAAGCAGTTTCCACTGTATTGAGAAACTGTGCTGTCAGACAGTGAATGGTGGGGATGTGGTTGATATAGGCGCTCTCATTTATCTTACTGTCTGTCTTAACTGTGTGTATATATATATAGTAGTTTAATAAGGCCACATATATCACTCTTCATGACAGCCATATCAAATAAAGCAGCTAGAGCTGCACCACTGTGTTCTAAATTGATTGATTGGACTTTTATTATTATAATTATTTGTCAGCATGTTTCCACAGAGCATATTACAGGATCTTTGGGTATCATTGTTCCCAATCTACTGTTATCACAAAAGTAAATCTATCCAGAGATGTCTGCCCACTTGTCTATAATGAATGGGACACTAAAATATTTAGGGACCCCTCCTGGTTAAAGTTTAACGGCTTACTGTGCACCTTCACATCTTGAAAGATGACCGTGGCGGTGTCAAACAGCCTTTGTGCATTGCTTGAAATTGTCAAGGAAAATGACTAAATCACAAACTAAGTGTTAATGTAATCTTAAATGCTGCTGTTCTCCAGGTCTCATCCTCACTGTTGTTTTAATGCTACATAAATGAAGGCAAAGGGTCTTAAAGGAGCTAAAACCAGCACAAGCCCTGGTGTTTTAGCCTCAGTGTGTTGTAGACTAATCTGTGGGTATTTAGTATGCAGCAGCATTGCTGTTGTTGTTTGCCACAGTGATATAAGAGCTCTGCAGCACATGGGGGCACGGCTGTTTTTAGTAGGCAGTAGTAATTACAGATGGAAATTGTCAGATGGTACATAAAAGTAGAGACATTCCAGTTAATTAAGAGTAACCTCATATAAGTGTTGTCATTGTGTGTAAAGATGCCATAAATAGATCAGGTTTTTTATTCGCTCATCTGCCACCACTGTTTTTGTTGAATTGATCTAATTGTAAAGTCTCTTTCATCGCAGCACTGAGGAGTGCAGCTGAGAGTATCAGAGATCAAAGCTGCCTCACTTTGCCCATAAATCTGCATGCAGGCAAATTTAGGCAGCTGGCAGTGTCAAGATAAATGCACTAGCTGTACCTACACAACACACACCTCATGATTACAGTGATCCAGCCTCTGTTGGCTCTGCAGTCAGGTTGGAGCTATCATTTAATTGGCTGTACTTGCATGCAGGGGATGTTGTGATGGGCTTTGCTGTTTATTACAGTTAGCTGTCACAGACCAGGCTGTCTGCTTCAAATGACAGTTAGCATCATGAGGTATCATTGCTCTGCTCTTTGGTAGAAAACACTGATCCCTAATGCTGGATTTCATTCTGACATTATGCTTATTTATAGTAGTTCTGAAATGAGAAGTCGATTAATCAAACAGTAAATCAATTGATGTTTAAGTTGTCAAACAAAAATTCCAAACTTTCACCAGTTCCTTCTCAAACGTGAGGATTCACCACTTTTGTTTGTTTTATTGTAAACTGAATATTTTTGAATTTATTGATTGTTGGTCTGACAAATTGAACACTTTTAAGACAAAAACACTTGGTGGAGTTCTGCGAAATTCTGATGGAGATTTTTTACTATTTTCTGACATTTTACAGACTAAATGCATCAAACCAATAATGAAAACACTCCTCAGTTGCAGATATGATAACTTTGTGGTTACTATAGCTCAAAGTCCTGTTGTGGTTATTGCAAACAGTTCTCCGCTTTGTGTTTGTCTTTTATCTCTAAAAGTTACAACAACAGATTTGGGTGAAATTTTGAAAGATAGACCTCTGCTTGATTAGATTTTGCAGTGAATCTCAGTGTGGGTTTTCAAATATCTGATGATTATCCCTGGCTGTGATACTGCTCTCAGGTGCTGGTGGGGAAAGCCTGACATCTGGGACTTCCCAGTTGGCTGCTCACTGAGGCATCTCCAAAAGTGCGCATGCGTGCTTTAGTAAGACATGCTCGTGCTTTATAAAAAAATTATGTCCATGTTACCTCCCGGCCTCCATACATTTACTTAAACCTGCAATAACGGCATTATTAACCGAAGTTAGGGACATATTCACTCTCTGCCGCTGTGTTCACATGGCTGCGTCTGCTTTATGTCTGACTGGCCTGCTCACTCTGCTGTGTTCGCTTTACAATTTGGCTAAAACTTGGATTTAAACACTCCAAAAGAGTACCTACGTGTCTTGAGTAGAGTATAATTCCTGGCAGACTCCAGCAAAGAATCAGCACAACAGAACTGGTTCTGGCGGTGCAGGGCGGGTCCTTACAGTAACTTTTGATTTAGCTTGCATTGAGTTTTGTGAATTCAGCTTGTTACAAAGCTTTATAAAATGCAATTTCACCTCAGGAAATAATGACTTTTTGAAATCGTGACAGTTTTGAATTGGGTGCAACTTAAAGATGTAATCTCGAAGATTTTCATTTAAATAAACGTCTGTTAAGTCACTATCTATTGCCGAATGATGCAACACAATGGTGATTGAGCCTATGACCCACTGATGAAAGCCTGCAGCATTTGCAGAGTTATGACCCGGGTGTCGGTGGCGACTTTCCCGGAAAAATCACAAGCAGTGCAGAGTTAGGCTTTTAACAAGGCAACAGACTCGCTCTTCAACTCACCTGTGTGTGAAGCAGTATGCTGTTGTTTCCGGTGTCTGCTGGCGTCGTGAGTAAATGGTTATTATGGCCAAACAAGTTCGATGACTACAGACGATGAAACTGAAGCTGAAACTTAAATGAGATCCAAAAACACACCTGCAATTGTCAATTATCATCATAGGTGCTGTGAAAGACAATGAAATGAAAATCTTCGAGATTATGACTTTAAATAAACACAAATAAAAAGATCATTAATTTATTTGAGCAAATCTACATTTTAAATGCAGGTAGTTTGAACTGTACCAGTGAAAGGCTTTTTACTTCATTCTGCAGTTTTCTTTGGCCTCATTTGCGCTCAGAGACATGACTGATAAAACGGCACCGTGAGAGATAGTTTGGCGCCGTTTTAACCTGCTTGTGTCTTTTGAGTTACACTGTTTCAAAGGAATCCATTATCAGCATGGGTCTTACTGTGATAAACCAGGACCAATTAATGTTTTGTTAACCTTCTTCATTTCTACAACATCAGCCACAATATGATATTCTCTTTGTTTTGAAGCACACTCTTGAAAGGCTGTACTGGGTACAGTACAGCAGTCAACAGATGAGAGGAACAGTATGTCTCCACTGACATTTTGCTTCACGTTTCATCTTGTTTGTGGTATCGCCTAACACACTTGCCACTCAAAAGTGCTTCAAAGACCGGCTCAGACCAGTGAGGCTGCTGTTCTTCCTGCCTGAGGCAATGAAAACAGTGAAATTTGCTAAAGGGTACTGTATCTCTGCTTAGGCCAAACTTTGTGCTTGAGCCACTCGTCAATCTTGAAACTGAAATTTCAACTTCAACCTGCACTGTAATAGTCTGGTGTGCAGCCTGCAGGCCTAAGTATTCCAGCCGTATTGTGCAGTGGTTGGAAGTAACTAAGTACATTTATTCAAATACTTTGCTTCAATACACTTAAAAGCACTCTATGGAGTTTTTAATTGGTTATGAAACAGTCGTAATTTAATACTGATGCCTCCATATGACCTACATAAGCAAACGAGACCAACAGATTGGCTGTTTCTAACAGTTATTCTTAAAGAGTAACTAAACCCCCAAACCACTTTTTTCAGCTGAAAACCAGTGTATATGGGTATTTAGTAGTGTTGTTGATGAATCCAGGTCCAAATCTTGACATTTTAGTGCAACATATTTGAATTCTACTTATTGTGTTAAAAATATGCATAGGGACTGCCCTCTACTGTTTGAAACCCGGCTTCTGCAGTTTCATCAGTCCGTACGTTACTATAGCCGTGTTTCCACCAGGCAGTCCAGTTCAGTTCAGTTCAGTTCGTTACACATTAGAACGGTTATTTTTGCGTTTCCATTGTCAATACTTGTGGATGGTACCAATGGAACCGCTCCATACCGTCCCCTTTTTTCGTTACCCCTCTGTTGGGGTACCTAGCACACTGACCCAGGACTTAAAGACGGAGCTAGAAACACTGCAGTCCGCTGATTGGTCAACGCAATCTTCCCTCTACCTTACGTGCAGAGGTGTACTGCTGCCAGAGCGAGGCGAGCGAGCGGGGCAAGCGGGGTGGGCGAGGCTCGGGACTTTTTTTCCAAATGAGGAAACAGAATATTCACAGTTCACGTAATCCGGTTGAAATTCATAAACAGTTTATTAAGCCGTGAAGACCCGATCATCATTAAAGCGTGTTTCATGTAAGGGAGCCAATAAAAACAAACGGAATGGTCAAAGTCGCCATATTGATATTTAAGTTGGGGTGACTGATTCACGACATCAACTCATGCATTGAGTAACATGCAAGAAAACGTTCCACCTTAAAAGTTGCTGGTATACCTGGCAGTATAGCCTTTGATCGGCACAGTGCATTAAAGTATATTTTTCTCCAGTCTACACCTGGCTAATGTTGACTAGTAAAGATGAAAAGGCAGAAAAACATCCTTTCATTTTAGAAACTTTTGCAACTTTTCCTCAGAATAGATGTTTTGAATGTGGCTTCATTTGCTCTGCACAAGTAAGTA
>NTHP01000454.1:40332-72573 GCA_003416845.1 Oplegnathus fasciatus
TGGCTTCATTTGCTCTGCACAAGTAAGTAAATCAGCTGCTTAACGTTAGATGGTTGACGCACTATTACCCAGTAACAACCCCGCCTACATTTAAGAGTACTGTCTGTGGTGGAAACGCAACACAGATCTAGGGTTTAGGTACTTTTGGCAAGGGTACTATATACTATACCAAAGGTACTATACCGAAGTGCTTTATGGAAACGCGGCTTATGTGACCAGTGGGAATCAGTGCTAACGTTAGCAAGCTAAACAAACTAGCATACACTGTCTGAATGGACTACAAACTTAACAGCATGAGTCCTCCCTTTAATGTTGTGTCCCCACCAATGGCTTATTGCTAAATCCCAAATAGTAGGGATTAAAATATAGCTAATGCTAAGCTAATGCTAAGATTTTAGATTTCTCTACACAAAAGAAAGTTTATTTGTTTTTACAGAAACACATTACATTAACAAATGTTTGAGGTTTTGCCACAGACTCCTCAAATGTGTTTGTTAAAGGTGTGTGAGAAAAATGTCTGGAGATAATTACTATCAAAGATAACAGTAACAGTAAATAGGAGAGTAACAGTAACAGAACAGTATCAAAGTGTTAAGCAGGAGTTATATTATTAATAAGTGAATAAAAAACACAAATATATTAAACTTGAAACAAAGCTCATGTAAATACACAAAGATGGAGCTTATTTATAAAACTGCTGCATTGCTGCAGTTTAGTGCACTGCATTTCTATTTGCATATCAGCGACAATCTGCCCCAGTAACAATATATCTGTAATAACCAAATATCTGCTTATACTATCGACCTGCTGATATATCAGTTGCACTCAGTTACAATATTAATTGCAATTGATTAATGCATCATCCATTTAAAGACCATTTGTGTGAAATTACAAAAAACTGTCTTTCACTGATATTTAGCACCAGTGTGTTTGAGAGGCTCACATGAGGTGAAGCACACTGACAAGTGTGACCACACCTCTGCCTCCGTGTTTTCTCACCAGTGTTAGTCTTTAGGGCAGGAGTCCACTAGAGGGAGCACAGCTGTAAGGCTTTACTCGTGCTCCTCAGAGCAGATTGATCCTCAGTCCAGATGACTGGGAGGCTGCAGTGGTTGATGTTGTTCATTTTGTTAAGATTTAACTCATATAAGTTCTAACCTGTTCTCTCTCTTTTAACATCATTTGGGTTGATATTTAATTTTCAAAAGAAGAACGAAATTAGTGTAACATTAGTGTGACTAACGCACTTACTGTTTTGTTAACTGATGAATTGTTTAAGGATTTTGGTTCCAAATGTGAGTATTTGCTGCCTCTATCTGTTTTCTATCATTGTAAACTGAATACTTTTGGGTTCTGGACTGTTGGTAGGACAAAACATGCCAGTTGTAGATGGTATTTGCACCCTGGGTGCAAAGCGATGAGCAGCTCTCACTATTTTCTCACGTTTGATAGACGAAATGATTAATCAATCAATAGAGAAAATAATCAACATAATCATTGATAATAAAAATAGTTAGTTACAGCCCTTGTAGGCAAATCACATTTCAGATCTGATTAGGATTAGAGATGAAACGACTACTCGATTAATCAATTAGTCAATCAACAGAAAATTAATCTGCAACTATTAGATAATTAATTAATGTTTACATGTTTTCTTCAAGCAAAAACTGGTTCCAGCCTCTTAAATGTCAATATGTTCTGGTTTTCTCAGTCTTCTATTATAGTTGAATGGAAGATCTTGGGTTTTGGACTGTTGGTCCAACAAAACAAGACATTTATCATTCAATACATCATTCAAATTCAAATCAAGTAATTCATCATTTAACTGAGAAAATAATCAGTAGATTTATCAGTAATGAAAATAACTGTTACTTGTAGCCCTAATTAGGAGAATTTTGCCTTCTATATTACATGAAATTTGTCACGGACACTCCTGTCTGACCAGTATGTGACAGTTCTTCCTCGACCTGTTCCTCGCACTGTTGGAAGTTCTCACCTAGACCTTTGTAGTAAGCTTGCGTCTTCAGTCAGAGAGGCCTTCAGGAAAAGAGCTCAATCCTCTGGGCAGAGCCTGAGCTGGCGCTAAAGCTGAGTGAGATAGCCATCAATCAGTGTCTAATGTGAGCCATGTGAGGATAATAATGTGCAGGACCTCCTCCTCCTTCCACTCATCACTCCTGCCCAGACCTCAGCTGGCTCCTTGTGGCCTCACAATAGCTGCAATTACACGGGCAGCGGTCCCTCGGGTGGCGGTGGGCTCATGGGGGCTGTTAGGGCCGAGCAGGGATGCCGTGAGCCATCTTTATTGGTTTCCTGAGCTCGAAGTGTAGAGGTGATGATAAGACCAGCGCTGGCTGTTTATCAGTCTTATAGTGCCTTATTCTTAGTGTAAAATTAATACAGCAACCAGACACAGCAGGTAAGGAGGGAACACATCCCATATCTGACAGGAAATACTATATGATGCAGGAGAGTGAGCCCTTTAATGAATTCTGAGGAGAGCAGGGCAGGGTGAGGTGGCACCCTCAGATAATGGCACCAATGTGTCTTCCTCATACTTTCTCTGTCATGCCTATAAAGCTTTTCCTCGGATCCAGAGGGAGCAGGGCATCAAACTCTTATCTTGATCATATGCAAATTTCTGACTCCCTCTCAACTCACCAACAAGCTGTTTCTTCAGTGCCTGCCTGAGACCTGGATCTGTTGAGCAAATGTAGGTCACATGGTAAACTGTTAAATTTCCATGAGGATAAACAAGATAATGGGATCTGTTCTGCCAACTGAATCAGCACAGTGTGGCTGCTAGGGGAGGTTTGTGTTGCCTCAGCTGGTGTTCTCGAGGAAATACAAACCACTGTATTTTTCCAATAATCACGTCCTGCTGGAGTGGGAAGGACACATGTTCTACAAACAGGACGAGCATGTGCATGATGTATGGGAAGAATCACATACACTATATTCTTTTTCTGTCCTCAGATGAGATTGGGAAAGGCTCAGATTCAGAAACAGTGAATCTTTTATGATCAAAGTAAATACAACCAATAATTCCAACTTTCTTTTTCTTTTTGTTGAAGTATGCCTCTCCCTGATACTGACATTTCATCAGATGTGCTTTCTGGAGGGAACTCTCTGAACCTGCTGATGAGCAACACCATATCCACCATTTCATTGGCTAAGCAGAGGATTGAATAAAATGTTAAATTCAAGTTTTTTGGTAAGCTGTAAGAGGTTCACGCCCTTTCCCCAAATGACATAGTTCTTGCTGGAGTCTGTAACTCCTACATTTCTACAACAGAGGCGGTGAGTAAAATGTTATCATTGGCAATAGTCTTAATAAACAAATTTGAGAACAAGACCTAGGTCGGAATTTCCCTACAACTAAACAGAGATTTGACACCCTACACTGCTGTACTGAAGTACAGTTACCCTCAATTTGTATCTTGGGAGTCTTTATCTTTATTACGAAATGAATAGTGCTGGTTATTAGTTTGTTGTTACTAGTTGTACTGTTGGGTGTGTTGATTCCCAGACCAAAGCCAGTTAAAGCCTGTGTATTAAAGGAAAGCTCAGCTGGAGTGAAGGGCTCGTCCCGCCCCAGGTGCCAAATAGACTCTGCAGTTATTACCATAACACTTTCCTCCAGCTCATTTAGCTCCAGCCCACAGCTGGGTACTGGAAGAGCTGCACCTGGTACAGCCAGCAAAATAGATCCTACTTTACATATTTGACTACTATAGCTTAATAGTTGTTATAAGATGTCTATAGTGTCAGTATGAGGTCATCAGGTAAAAATTCTGGGATTCTATCATGATCTTTTCTGACTGAATCCTTGATGGGAGTTCTTATAATGTGGCTCAAACAATAAGAATGAAGCAGTAGTAATTATTGATCATTTCTGACATGGGATTTCCTTTGTCTACCCTGGGTAAAAAGGTGATCATGGACCACGTCTCACTCTGCCTGCGTGCTGCAGACCTGGGGCTCTAGAGAACCACATGATAGATGATCTCCCATTTGGCTCCACCATCTGTTCAATAATGTCCTGCTGTCCCCCCCCCTGAGTGGGTGCCCCCCTCACACTGTCACTGAGACAAAGGAAAGTGTTTGCACTGGTACTTAATAAGGCGAGAGGAACATTTATGGTTCACTCCGTTACCTGTCCTCTTGTGACCAGCATACATTTTAACAGTGCATTTACAACATTACATTACATCAATCTGTGTTGAGAAAACACACACTTTTTAAAGGGATACTCCACTTCTTTTACTCATCAAGTTTAGTGTACTCATCACAGAGCAATGAGTACTGCTCTGGAGTAGCGTTCCACAGTTTGGAAAAATAACTGACAGTGTCATGGGGTTTATTTCAGCTTGAGCTTGGACACTACAATTTTTATCAGAAAGCCTATGTTACAAATTGGGGGCATGAAGTTTGAAAGACCTGGGCATTTTCCAGGCAGAAAGGCTCTAATGAAAAATGCTATTGAGTTGCATTATGGGAAATGTAGGATCCTGGCACTACCGCCATTACTGCAATGGCAGAGTGGAACTGAACACATTTACACTGACAGTGGAAGCAGAGATGTTTGGGTTAGTTATGGTCAAAGGTCACCCCCGCCGACAGATGAAGGTGGTCTGTGTAAATGTGGAACTGAAATGTATCTATACTTTCGACTAAAAGTCAACGATATCTCTGTCCCTGCTTGATCTCTTGTTAATACCTCAACTTTATAGAAGTGAAGTACTAAATCGCTGGAGAGCCCCTTTAACATTCTTGTCAAGCTATGCTACCCATATTCATTAACTGAATTATTGTTTTAGGCCTTCCATCAACTGGTTCAGCCATATATTATATAGAATGAGATGGGATTTTGTGTGTTGGTCTGCAGCATCATCCCACAGTGTACTATTCAATACTGTAAACTTTCCTCAGTCTTTTACAAAATGCTGTCTGTTCTCCCTTCAAAGCTGCGTGCCAGGCTGAATAATTGTCGTATCGCTTCACGCAGCTCCCCACCCGGCCTGCTCCATGGCACGGTGAGCTGAGAGAGCCAGAGCTGAAAGCTGTAGCAGCGCTGGTATCACGTCCAACCTCAGTTTCAACATCCCTGCCAGGGTGTTACTGACAGCTGAATCATCATGGTAGAGAGCAACGGCACCCATCCAAGAGTGATTTCTGTATTAAACAGAGAGTGACCACGGCCCCCCTGTTGTGACAGGCTTTGTTTAGCACTTTAGTACATTTCAGCTGAATGGACTTTTCTCTTCCACTCCGCATAAGAATTCATCTTCATCATCTTCATCAAATCTTTTTGCTGTATTGACAACAACCCAAGAAAAGTCTGGCCCTGAAGTATACTTTATTCTATTTTCTCATGTAAAGTCTGTATAAAAGCTACGTGATATTTGAACATTATGATTTGTTGCATATATTTGTACTTTAGGGAACATATGTAATCATAAACTATTGATGAGCTGTTTTTCTATATTCATCATTAATTCATGCGTGCATCTGTACTTGTCTGTTCCACTTTGTGCAGCATTATTTTTTACAAGTTTCATAATGAGTTTCTGTTGATGCAGCCTGATTTTTCATTGAACCCAGGCTCCTGACTAAAATGTGAATTTGTTAAATGATGTAAATGGGGTACTTCTAAATAGAAATTTTTGTAAGTGATTGCTCTGCACCAAAATTCAGATCACTGTACTGGCTGCTCCTCACCCTGACCCTGAGCTCTCTTCTTCAACCAATCAGCAAGAGTCACATCAAGGGCCCATCAGTGTCTTGTATTTCTGTGTTTAAGGTTGTCCTGGCAACCAGCCCAGGCTTTATGTGCACGTGTGTGTGTGTGTGTGTGTGTGTGTGTGGGAGGCTGGCCTTCATGGGTGCCGGCTTCACCCCTCTGCGCACCATGTGCTGCTGCTGATTAGCTCGTCTCTGTGCATTCCGGGTTGGCAGGGGCTGTGCAGCATCTGATAAAGCTTAATTGATACGGCCACAGAGGGAAGCCTTTGTGTGCTTTGTTGGCACGGGGAGGTGCAGCAGAGTAGGACCTTCAGTCAGTCAGTGTGGCTGCTTAGACAATAGGAGCAGCTGTACTGTCCAACTCTGAGGAGCAGTGATGATGGAGACAAGAACCTCCTCTGCTGTTGACTGACTGGAAAAGAGTGAGCGTGGGGAGGAGCGGGACAAGGAGCAGGTTTTGTACGACAGAGGGTTGTGTTGGGACAAAGCTTTTGCCCAACAACTCCAGGAGACGCCATAGTGGCCAGTGACTGACATATCTATCAAGGCACTAGGAGCCTATGTCTGAACATACAGGGAGTACAGGACAGGACAGGACTGCTCAGCATTAACAAAGGGAGCAGAGGGATGCAGGTTCAGCCCCCTCCATGTTGCCCAGATACACACAGGCAGATGATGATGGGACTGTACCATGTGGGGTGTCAGTACTGTTGCTCTACAGCCTAAACTGGGCAGGATTTGCTTTGTTCTTCTAAATGTAAGCCATTCTTTTTAAACAAGCTTTTTTTTCTATGGACCTCGTACACAGTGACATTTTTAATGTAAGCCTTTGTAGCTGGCTGACAAAATGTTGAAGTTTAAAGCTTTTTGTTTGGATTACTGGCAGTTCCTCTGTCTCCAGCCTCTGAATGGTTTCTATAAAAGGTAAGGTGCTATACATACATATGTGTATATACATACATATACATATATACACATATATATATATATATATATATATATATGTGTGTGTGTGTGTGTGTGTGTGTGTGTCTGTTGATTCTAAAGCTTAATTTTTGTCCTTTTCAAGCCTTTTGAACAGACACATAGATAAGAACCTGTGAGAATTAAATTTTTGATTCAGATATGAATGATAGACAGTCACCACGTTACAGCCCCCTTGCTTTTTTTACTCTGTTGAGAGGGGCTGAAATGGGGCATGAGGCCCACGTGTCAGCGAGGTCAACTGGTCTGAATGGAAGCGCTATTGTTGTGGTTTGCCCCTGACAAGCTCCAGCGCAGTATTCAGTCTATTGTGTGTGTGGTCCCACTCATAGTTATTGGCTCAGCAGCATGGGGCAATACGTGCTGGGTAGTTCACTGTTTCTATCAGTGTTGTTTCATCCAGCACTGGAGCGTCCACAGTCTGTGTTCAACTCTTGAGATCTGATCATGTGTACATGTGTATGTACACGTGTTGGTGTGAAAAGGGGATGTGTTTGTAACAATACAATGATAATTACCTGCAATTTAAAGTGGCACTTCACAGATTTTCCGTTTTTTTAAGTTAGTTCAGTTGACATGTTAAGTACTATCAGCCAGTGCAAACAGACGTAAAATATCTTCTGTGGTCTGAAAAAATAACCCTGATGATGTTATCTCAGTTTGGGCTTGGAGACTAAAAATCCTCAACAGAAAACCTGCGTTACAAACTTGGGGCATCAGTTTGAAAAATATTGGTGTTTACCAGGCAGACAGGGTCCAACAAAAGATGCAATTGAGTTGCATTATGGGAAGTGTAGATAGGTGTGAACAGTGTGTGGATTTTTCTTTGTTTGGTCTGTTCCTGCCATGTGAGGGGTAGTTGACGACAACTCATCAGCTGCCTGGATCAGAAGGCAGAGGACGAGGGAGAAATGAACAAAGTAGTGCGCAACCACATTCTTTGGAAATGTAAATAACGTTGGCTCAGGATATTGCTCAAGTCAAGTACAGTTTTGGTGGAGGGGTTAGCTAATTGCCAAAAATACATTTGATTGGATACATTCATGTTTTCCACGAAGTGAAAAGAGGAGGGTGTAAACTGAACAATTAACACAGTGGCATATAATTAGAATATGGATTTTTTTTCACTGTGTCTTTAAGCTAACAAAATATAAAACTAGATAACTGAAATGATCAACTTCCTGTAACAACTTTAAATGTTATTATGCCAACTGAATGCTGTTAAGTCATTGTTGCAAAATGGTCCATTACATCAACAGGCATTTATTACAAGAGTTTTCTGTAAAAACATTTAAATGAGTTTTGCAGTGTAGGACTTTACTGCCAATAAGTGACACGCTCAGCTTGAAGGCTATTTTTAGCAGGTTTTCCTGGCCTCTGTTTTGTCTCATTTTCTCTGTGTAATGAGAAAGACACCCATGGGGTCAGTTGAAGTGAGCAAACTCTTGGTCTGGTTCAGAGAATGGTAATCAAAAAGAGGAATAAGTGATGTGGAGAGGAGCATCTCCGAGCGTGAATTGTCACACACCTCCTGGACATATTTATTCATGAGTCCACCCATCCCCCCAGCCTCTGTTCCATGCAGCTGTGTCTCTGGGGGGGGGGACAAAAACGTCCCCCCACGTCATGACTTAATGCTTGTGTGTTTCCATTTAAATACCAGTCAGTGATTGGATGGTGGAGAGCCATTTCATTAAGCTTGAGGATGAGCCAAACTTTTGTGTTGTTTTGGAGCGTGATGGAACTGGAAAGTGTTCATTTTCTGTGGGGAGCCAGACAGTACTCAGCTTCACTTCTGTGCTTGGGTCAGAATGAGCTTGTACACAAAGGACAGACCTGCTCAGAATAGTGTTTGGTCTCGGAAAATCAACAGCAGTCAGCGTGCTGTATCTTGCACTTTGTTATATATTTCTAAAGGGTCAGTTCACCAAAATTACAAAATTCCTCTATTGTTGTGTAATCAGCATGTAAAAGAACATGAGTAGGCCTACATTATTAAAACAGGAGGAGACAATGCACGCTGAACAGCATCCAAATCTTTTTGGTAATATTTAGTCATATTAGACTCAGTCTTAACTGCTCCTGTCATTAGATACACAACAGCCTAATGAGCTACTTTGGTCTTTGTCAGCTTTCTCATTTTTACCAAAAACTAACTGATGGATTGCCATGAAATTTTGCACAGACAGTACCCATCAGGGTGAACTGTAATAACTTTGGTGATCCTCTGACTTTTTATTATACAACATATTTAGGTAACATTGCAATTCATCCATTACTTTAATTAATGACCAAATGCCTGCAAAACTAATGACGTTCCCATCAGCCTCAGTTGTACTTTGTGTTTAATGCTAATTAGCACATGTTAGCATGCTAACATGCTAAACTAAGATGGCGAACATTACCTGCTTAACATCAGCATATCATTGTCATTGTGGGCATGTTAGCATGCTGATGTAACATCTAGCTCAGTACAACCTCATAGCATGGCTGTAGACTCTTAACATATCTCTATTTTCCTTTTGACTCCAGTAGATCAATGACCCCATTGATAATCAGGTCAGCCCCTACTGTGTGTCTGCTAATGGATTTACCTGTGTGTTGATAGCTGGGATTGACAATAATGGCTATTGTGTTTACGGGGTGTGAGGAGAACCTGTGATCGTGCCATATGTAGAGCTTGAGTTAAGGCAGTGAGGTGAAAAACTCTTCGAAAGAGCTCTACCCTCTCTGCTGTTTTGGGTCACTGGCCCACATCAAACTGTCTAAACACGGTAGTTCATCACCGCTGAAGACCCCCGCCCCCCAATGTCCACCTCCCCACCCTGTCATCATTCACGCCCAATGACTCCATTCTGTCTCACATTTCCTCCTCATCCACTTTTCCTCAGCCAGGCGTGGCCTGAGCCCCTCTGTGCACTGCCGCTAACTCTTGACAGAATAATTGCACATAAAAGTGGCTCCTGTCAAGTTTCATGTTCTTTATTTGTCATATGCACAACAACTACAGTGAAGCAGTCATTGGCAATGAAATTCTTAATTTTCAGGCTCCATTTAACAATGTTCAAACAATATGTATAAAGAAAATCACGCAAGTAAAAAGAGAACATAAGATATAAAATAGTGCAAAAGTTCAAAATATAGGAATATAATATATATAAATAAAATATAACACAATAAAATAAAATATAAAATATAAACATAATAGTGTGGATGGCAGGTGTAGTAGTGATAAAATAAATCATCTGTAATGTAGACAGGATAAGGACAGGTAAGAAGCACAGGATTTTAGACAGGCATTGCACTAATAAATAGGTATACTGTATATATAAGGAATGGATTAAATTCTTTGTTTATCTAACATAAGCCACTAACGCTAGCATGCTGGTTAACACCTTACTACCTATAGTGACCTACACTGACCGGCCACTTCATTAAGTACACCTGTACAATCTAAAGTGATCCAAAACAACAGCTCTGCCATGAATTTTACTTTTACGAAGCATATAATTTCTCAGTTTTTGTTGACACTCTCAGATAATAATTCTACTTTATGTTTATTGAGGTCGTAGTGGGTGGTGTTGTTGTTCTGGAGTGCATTATATTGAAAGGTGGTTTTCTTTCAGCCCTTTTCTGCCTGTCTTTCCCTTTCTGGCAGCCTGGTTTTGGTTTTGAGTGAGACATTCTGTACAGACAGCGCCGGTCGGCCGCTCTATACGCACAGACCGAGACAGACTGTCAGCTAGCTTCCACCATTCCTGACTCGTGAGCGCAGCTAGGTAGGACCGAACCATTAAATGTTTGTACTGAGGGGTGTGATATGGCAGGCTACCTGGATGATTTTAACAAAAAAGCAATGGACAAACACACCATCATTATTAGGGGCCCTAAATAATTTCCTCAGATAATTGATGTTCTGTGTTCATGTAGTATTTTTGAGGGCCCCTGTCAGCCCACGGCCCTTGGAATCCTCCTAGCTTTTTTACAGCGCCCCTGGAGGTAGGGCCGAGTCTGACTGGTTGGACCACCACTGATTGGTCCGTGTCACCGGACCAATTTCTGCCTATAGGTAGGCAGAAGCAGGACTGAGACGTGATCTGATTTGCCGATTGGGGGGTGAGGGAGGGCCTTATATTTGTCCCGAAAAGGAGTGTGTTGGTCGGACAGCTGATGTGTCGGTGATGTCTCGGCAGGACTTTCCTCAGGTTGCCGTTGTTAAAATTCCCAGCCACAAAAAAGCAGCCTCTGGCTGTGAGGTCTCGGTGCTGTCGATAACTCTGTACAGCTCATCCAGTGCTTGGTTGGTGTCGGCGTGTGGTGGAATATATACAGCTGTGAGAACGACCGATGTAAACTCCCTTGGGAGGTAATAAGGCTAGGAGGCGGTTAGGAGAACAGCTCATAGAAATGATCTCCACATCTGGGCACCACTGGTTGTTGACCATGAAGCAGACACCTCCTCCCTTGCTCTTCATCGATTCTATTGTTTGGTCCTGGTGGTGAATGGAGACCCCCTCAGGAACAATGGTGGAGTCCGGGGTCGAAGGGTCGAATCTTTGTGAAAACCATAACGTTACAGTTCTTAACATCCCGTTGAAAAACCATCCTGCTCCTGAGTTCATCCACCTGAAGAATGCTCAGTAGAGGAGGCCGGTTTCCACGTTTTCTCAGCCTGACCAGGACTCTGGCCCACGACCCTCGTTTCCTTTGTCGCCTCTGCTTTCCAGGTACAGCAACGGATAATCCCAGCCATGGATATTCCCCATTGTCCGTTGGGCGTAGTGAAAAACCAACGACCTGATGTGCAGAAGTTGTACTCTATCATATTGTGTGATGGGGCTCGCTTGTGCGGTGTGCATGTTGCGAAAAAGACCATCATCTGTGCCATCTTTTCTCTTCTCTATGCTTCTTCTTTATGCATTTCAATTCCCTGTACAAAGATTGGGGCTTTGCCCTTTTTCCTCAAGGATTCATCTGATTACAGTGTTTTTATCTGAAGTTAACAGACAGAGCCATAGCCTTTAATATTCCACACTCATTGTGGACTGGAGGGAGCAGTCTCCGCTGAGGACCAAATTCAGGACATCAAAAGGCTTTCTAAAAGCATGAAGCAGGTCCCTGGTCTTTCACAGACTGATCCCAGCGGTATTTACTAATGCAGATGAATCTCAGATAAATCTCCAGAGGCTTTCAGGATTCAAACCAGCTCAGCCCAATAATGAGAATGACCTTAATTTGTTTTTTCATGCTCAGAGAAGGCCACTCTATGACAGGTTGGATAATAAGGTGCAGTAGTAGCTTGGTGTAGTGAATTGTTCAATGTGAAACGTTGTGTTAAAAAGACTGTGGCACCTTTAATAGAGTCCTAATTGCATTCATTTATGGGCCAAAACTGAGCGCCGGCCTGTGAATGTGTTGGTCCTCAGAGCATGCCCTGACACTGAGCTCTGTCAAATTCTGCCAGCAGCTTGTTCACATACCGAATGCTGCAGGGTGCTCAGCCTGCCGGCCCATTGTCCACTGCCCAGTGGCAGATAAGCCTTGTAGTGGTCAGTTTGATATCAGCAACTCTCTCTATGATTTTCTTCATGCCGTGAAATGGAAACATCAAAGTCTGAAGTTCCTGTCAAATCGATCAGCTATGTGAATGTGTACAAGCTTGGCGGTGCAACTCAGAGCCGCAGTCATTGTAAATCAAAGCTTGTGTCATGGTGCAGAGTGATACCGATGCTCCCTTTGTTGATTAGATTAAGTATTAATTATATCTGCCATAATTCATCTGCTTTCTATTTTGTTTCTTCACTTATTCAGACTGAATTGAGAATTAGGAGAAGAGACAAACAATAGGAAACAGAGAATTCAGTTCTCTGAAATTTTACCACATTATGGACTGTAGTCTTCCTAACTGCTAATAGCTGGCCCTGCCATGGGGTCTTAGAGAGACAGACAGGCGGACGAAAAGAGAGACTGACAGAGAGAGAAATGTTTGGCAGCTGCTCAGAGGAAGGCCACAGAGGCCAACAGGGAGTGAAAATACTTGGCTATTCTTAAACGTCTAAAATAACAAAGGCAAACTTCTCACATGGTCACTGTAAGGATTTGCATTACTATGTGTCAGCATATCCTTTACATGCAGCTAAAGTGTGTTTGGAACATTTTGTATGTCCAACTATTACCAATTACAAGTATCAGTGGTCTAGCAAAATGTTACTAAATGTTATATTACCCACATGGACAACGTAAAACTGTAAATGTGACTGACAATGAGAGCCAATTGAGAACAAAATATCATACACTATAACCTTAGTTAGGCCAGTGGTGAAAGGTTTACTCAAGTACTGTATAGTTGTTGTGTAATTGTCTACTTTTCTTGAGAATTTTCATTTTATGCTACTTTTTAATTGTACTTCATCACATTTCAAAGAGAAATATTGTAGTTTTCTTCCACTACAGTTCTTTAACAGGTATAGTTACTACTTACTCTGCTGATTCAGATTTTAAATACAAAACAATGACAAACAAATACAGAATAATACATTGTTACCTATTAAACTACCTAGCCAACTACCTAACCTCACTTTGACAAGCTACAACATTAAAATCCTACTTGAATGTTAATGCATCAGTAGTTATATGTCAACAGTATAATACATATAAAATCACACTGAAAGGGTTCATTCTGTATAATGAGTACTGTACTGAGTACATATTTTTGCTGGTAATATTTCTGTACTTTTACATAAGGAACATTTTGAATGCCAGACTTTTACAAAATAAATTTACATTGTGGTAATGTTCCTTTTCTTTTGGGAAGGATCTGAGTACTTCTTCCACAACTTTAGGGAAACATGCAAACCGATGACCACTGCTGAGTAAATTGGCTACAAGAAAGAAAGACAATAACCACATCAGTAACAACAACAACAACAACAAAACTGTTAATATTTATATTAACAATAATTATAATTTATTTCCTGGCCTGAACTATAGCCACTACTATACTCTGCATGACCCTGATTACCCTCCGTATGGAATATACAAATACGAACCAATAGTTGTTCTGATGAACACGAATCAAAAGTAATGCAGGCATCTTTCAACTCTCATCCAGATGTACCCATCTCAATAGCATCCTCAGTTGCAGTGCAGTGGTGGTGAACAGTGACTGGGATCCTGATGGCCAATCAGCCTGCAGTCCAAGAAGACATCTGTGGTTACTGCTAGTGATCTTCAGCTATAACACAGAAAATAGACTGCTAATGAAAACTACTGCTCCTTTCACTTAGGTTATAGCAGAGAATCTTCAGGCTACACAGCTGTTCACATCTAACACTTACCACAGCCTGCTTCTCCCAAGTTAACTGAACTTTTACTTTACATTCCACTCTGCTGACTCAGCGACTTTAATCCTCTGCCTGTGATGTTTTATTCTCCTCCACTATGTTTTGAAATGGTTGATAAGTGACGCATCAAAGACAGTCTAGCATATCCAAAAGCCACAGAGATGATTTAGGGGGGAATTACGTGGCAGCAGTAAGTGATAGGCTGCCAAGGAAGGGGCTTCAGCCGGCTGGTGGAATGAGAACATGCACTAGCGTTACACACTGAAGGAAGGAGGGTCCCTGTCTGGTCCACTTTGTAGCTGGCCTTACTTGGTAATGCTGGATAAGTTTCTGCTCTCCTCTCCTCAGACATGAACAGCTTGCTGTGTCAACCTCTACAAAGGCTGAGTAAAAGAAGGGGAAAGGGGAACTGAAAAGGAGCAGTGACTGAAGTAACCCCACCTCCAGGAGGGAGAATTAGTCATTTTTCCTCAGGAGCAAGAAAAGACTACATGTGTTGTGGTCAAGTGAAGAGAGAAGGAAGGAGTGGCATGGGTGGATGTTGGTAGGAGGACTGCTGCTCCCTTCTCATGCAGACTGTTTTCAGGCCTGAGTTGCCTCAAAACATTTGGGTCTTTTTTACCTCTCAGCCTCTCATCAGAGAATGTAACCGATCCAAATCTCAAGTTTCCAGCCTGACGATGTCAGAGGCATGTGGAATATAATGTGGAAGTACTGCATTTCAGTGCGGACAATAAGGTAGGGGGATCCTGTAGCAGAGCTCCAAAGCATGATGTTGCACTGCTGGGAAATATATGAGGCTTATGCTGCTCCATGTGCTGGGGGAATACTCACTCTGTTTTTAATATGTTTGGACACCTGTACTAGATCTGGAGCTGGCACGCAGCATTTCTTACATAGAATACTTGCAAAATGAATCCAAAATTAGTCAGGTTTAAACATGAGGCTTTATGGTTGTATGGTTGTATACCTTAAGTGTAAAGTGTCCTTGGGTCCCTTGAAAAAATGCAATATGTTATTATTATTATTATTATTATGGTTTGCTTTTTCTTTAACTGACTGTTAACAAAATCTTACATTTTGACTTCTAAAAGTTTTGAAAAGTTTTTGCTCATTTTTGACAGCTGTGATACAGATCATCATCTTGTGGGTCAAGATCAAACCTGAAAAGTTGTTTCAATCAGTTTTGGATGCGGCTGCAACGTCTGTCAGTTATTTTTTCATTAGTCGTTTAGTCTATAGGATGTCAGAGAATGGTGAAAAATGCCCATCACAACTTCTCCGATCCCAGCTTGGTGTCTTCAGACTGCTTGTTTTGTCCAACTGAGAACAGCCCGAAATCCCAAATGTATTCAACTTACAGTTGTATAAAATAGAGGAAAAGTTTCACATTGTCAGCAATTGTTTGGCCTTGTTGTTTGATAAACACCTTATACCAGTGGTTCCAGGTCTTTTTGGCTCATTACCCTTCATAAGACCCCTCGTCTTCAGTTGCAGATGTCTACCACTTGTGACGAGTTCAACCAAATACTTAGTTATTTCCTTGTTTTGTATGAATCATTTTCCCATAGAAGTAAAATAATTCTGTAATTTGCAAGAAAAAAGCAAAAATTAGAGGGAAGTATTAAAACATAAGCATAACTCATTCGTATGTTTTCTTTTCACTTTAATCATCTGTAAATCATCACGCAAATTCTGACTTAAATGATTAATTGATTATTTAAACTGATTATTCAATTAATGGACTCGTTTCGATGAAATGAGTTCTTATCCATACAGGAGATTCAAGCTACAGTAGAAGATGATTTACTGTGCTTGTTACTCACCACACTTCGTATTTCCATGTGGTGTTCAATAACAAACTGTTCTATCTGTGTTATTGAGAACAGTATACCAGTCGAAACAGGCCACGAGAGATGTTGTAGGGGGCGGGTGAATTCACCACAGCAAGGCCAAAATTAGTGGTCATTGTGGCTGGAGCAGCCTGAGTCAGCAGTAGCCAATCACCATTCATAAACTCCTGTGGTCTGTAATTCCAGTCTCCGTGGGTCGGCCAGCCACAGCTTGGAGTTCATGCTTTTTTATCAAATGACTGGTCCCTGTCTGGAACAGCACACACGAACCGTCTTGTGTAATTTGGCCATTAGCCTTTTTCCGTCTCTGCTGATTTCTCATGAATGCCACAGTTACATGGTTTTTCCTCTTGGCTTGGAGTCCCTTCTGTCTGCTCTGCTAAAAATGGCCACATAGTCACTCACACACGGTCACAGGACCTAGCAGCTAAAGTCAAATGTGTGATATTTTTCAATAGCTCGCTTATCCTTGTCCATATTGTACAGTATAGTGTCACTGTCCACATATTTTGTCACTGTATGGCAGTAACAATGGCAGCAGAAGTATTTAAAGCTGTATTCATTGATTTTCATTAGTTGTGGAACAGCTGTAAACACAATGGTGAGATATTATCATCTTATGAAGTTGTTTTGGCTAACATGTGAGCATTCAGCAGACACAGAGACACTTTAGCATTCATTTGGAGTCACATTTTTGTCTACCTGACAAATGTAGGTCCAATATTTTCTTTCCTTTCAGTTCTGTTTTGGTCTTCACCAGCTCCTAAAAAAATATCCAGCTCTTTAGCTGATAAATGTTCCACTATGTCCACTTGCTAATCCCTGACTTTCTCTGTTTGGTGCTGGGCATGTTGTGTGCAGTGCATTTATCAGAGCTTTTTAGCTAAAACAGCTTTGTCTTGCTGCGGCTGGAAACAACTTTGATGAGAGCGAAGTTTACAGGCTGAAAAACCAAAACAGTGAGCTAAAAGAGGCTACTTTCACATTACCCATAGTCATTCGATCCATCCCCTAACAACAGCACGCTGAATTGCAGTTTCATTTTACTTCATTCATTCAGCCTGACATTGTGTTCATGTTAGCTCATCTCTGTTTGGGAGCGGGCATTATTTTTCAAAATTGATTTATTTATCTCTTCTGCCTTAAGCAATAAATAGTCAGTGGCTTATTTTTCCCTCCAGCATAATATTTAGTCAACACAGATGCTGCGGTAATGATTGTTAGGAGCCGTTCACACTTTTCACTGCAATTGAAGAAATAAATACGTTGATTTAAGAGTCTGTAAAGCTTCTTGCCATTTTTCTGTGGCTGCTTTTCATGGATGAAGCTAGGGAGCTTGCTAGCTATGTAGGAAGATGACATACGGCAACCAGGCTGTGTGGGTGTGGTTTGATCAGATGAGACTGACAGTAGCGTCTCTCTGGCAACGTAAGCACAACAACAACAACCCCACATCTACCGCCAGATTCAGGTTCTGATTCTTCAAACCTGTGAGAAGACCACAGAGAAAAACACCAATACTGAAATCTCCCATGTGAATTAACCAAAACTGTTTTAACTTGAAAAATGTGTTGGTCATGTCGGACCCCATCGCACACAGGCAGCTCCAGGAAGCAGGGCCACTGTTCTCTGTCTACTTTACACACCTAAGGCCTTTCACAGAGTTGTTGACACTGACAAATTGACCCTTTGATAGCACTCCTCTCTGAGCCAGAAAAGACGGCGGTGTCGTCTGCCTGCAGTACATTCCTAAAGACAGGAGTCATACCTCAGTAACTCTCCTCTTCTCACATGCAGCTCCTGCTCTCCTCTGACCCTCCTGCTACTGTCTTTTTTTTCTCCCAGCTAATGCTTGACTACATACCAACCCCATCTGTGTGTGTGTGTGTGTGTGTTCCCCACTATTCACTATCTGTAGGGAATTTTTAACCTGCTGCGCTGGAGCTGTTTTGTCCTACATTGTCTTTAAAGAGCCTGGCTTTACAGCAGAGGCTGTTCGAACTCTTCGCAGAATGTATGTTCTCACAGGCTGTGTGCATACAGGCCCTTTAAAAAGGTTTGACAGTGAAACAGCAGGGGCACAGGGAACCTGATCTGGCCATTTCTACTGCAAGCCAAAGGAGCACAGGACATTATTTATTTAACTCAGTGACTTAGACTGGAGTTGCAGCTGACAGTTCGAGGTGCTTCGTATCTGTTTGGCTGCATCCTGTGCTCCGGGCCTCTCAGAAAAGTAAAGTAGAAAAGTACACTATCTCTGCTGAACTCAATAACAAATCGCCTGGTGTCTCCACTCGACTGTTCCAGTCCCACACAGCTTCCTGGTAAGACGGCAAACGCAGCAGATCAGAGCTGGCGGTTTGTCTACAAGCAGATGTCTGGTGCGTCATAGCCAGATCTACTCCGGGATACCTTCTGTTTTGTGAAGTAGGACTGACCTGGCCTTCCAACAAAGCTGCACTTTAAAGGTAAAGTCATTTCTGCTCTCTGCTCCAGATGGGAGTGGAATCAGAGCCCGTGGACCTTGGGTAAACAGAACAGAGCAGTCAGTCAGCTGTCGGCAGGGCACTCTCTGACTGCACCTCCCTCTGCACTGTAGCTGAGCGGCAGCAGTAACTCAGGAGGAGACTCCTGCTCTGCTGTAGCACACCTGAGGCATATAGACAGGAGGCAGAGAGGCTTCTAAACACAACACAGAGGCAAACAGAGCAGGGAGAGGAGAGCTGAAGACGTAAGGTGAGTGTAGTTCTGATTCACTGGTGCTCAGCTGGACAGGTTATGCAAGGACAGACAGATATTATTAGACCTTTACTGGTTCACCATCTAGAATCATGTGAATTACTTTTTATACTTGCTGAGAAAACTGCATGCTGTGTTGTCTCTTGCTCTATGTTGGGGCATCTGTGTTCAATTGATTGCACGGTCACTTTGTTTTAGCTGCCATTCCTTAGCAATTTCACAGTTTCGGTCTTTAGTATGTGAGGAATTCTTCAGATCTTGTCTCGTTATGCAAAAGCTATTTTGCCTTGACAACGTGTCTCTGCAGTGATGGACACAGCAGGTCAGTCAACTAGAGGTTACAGAAAAGTTCTATCTGCTCTCAGAGATTCTGTCTGTCAGGGTCTCTCTTTGCTTGGTCTACCATTGTATGAATTTCTTTTACTTTTGGAGAATTTGAACACCAAGAGGATACTGTAAGCTCTGCAGAATGTAGTGCTTTAATGTTAATTGTTGTTTAGATTAGATTATATTGATTTTATTGTCCACCTCACTGGAAATTTGTCTTTGGCTTCACCCAGTGTACAACAAAGGTACATACATTGCACATAACACAGCACACCATTAAAGACATACGGAATATACAGTATACAATAGTACTCATGGGCAGCAAATAAGCAAATCTTATAAAACAAGTGCTCCCTGATGCAGTCATTGTGTGTTCAATATATATAATGAATAGGGAATAAAAGACTTTTTGTAAATGTTCCGACTGGCCCTTGGCACCCTAAATCGACGGGCAGACGGGAGCAGCTCAAACTCCAGTGTAGTAGGTGTGAGGTATCTGCAGTTATATGTTTAGCCTTTCTGTGAACAGCACTGTCAAATATATTGCGAAGTTGTTTTGTGACCTGCCAATCACCATCTCTGCGATGTTGACAATGTTGTTGTTTGACTGTATGCCAGTATTGTAATTAGCATATTTGGGCGTTTTCCACCTGTAATTTGTTTCAAGTTCTCCTTCCCAGACTTCCAGCAGGTTTGTAGTGTGTTTATTTCTGTTTAGTTTACAGTAAATTTGTGTAAATGTGAATCTCTGTCTTACATGCTGTAACTTGCCTTTTATTTCCAATATGGAATTTGGAGTCCACTTTTACTTCTGCAGTATCAGAAGATTAAGCTTTAGTGTTTGGGTTGGACAGAAATTTTATCTCCGTTTATTGCTCTCAATACATGCTTGGATGGAATTGTAATGGATTTAAATCGCCATAATGATGAATAACACCGTAATAACTTAGAGGGCAGCAGTTGCCTGAGGTACAATGATATCTGAGTCATTTTTAATTACTGTCAGGTGCTATAATTGGCCGAGTCCTAGCATCAGTGGTGACCCGCGGCTCGGTCAATAATGACCGGACATTGGCTGGGGCGGTCAGGGACGCAGCCGCCACCTGGGGTCCTCCTCCATCTTTTATGCATTTCAATGAAGCCGAGCTCATCCAATATTAATGGCCCCAGCAGCCCTGAGCACGGATCAGTCCTTCTCAGCCAGCTAGGCTCTGACCCTGGGCTGTCAGTGGTCCAGGAAGAACCTCTGGCCTGGCCCTGGCTGCCCTGCGAGGCCCTTTGAAGCCTGACTTCATCCGGTGTTCACCCTGATTCTGATAACAGGAATGTGCCACCTGCTAATGACACTCTGATGGATTAGAGACACAGCAATGCTCTCACAGGATCCTGTAACCAGTTAAAATCTAAGCTATTGGCCATACTCACCATGACCTTTCTCTTCCAAAGTGCTTCTCCCAGTATGGCATCAGAAAGTCCATTATTTTCTCCTCAGGAAGAGTTCCGCCTCCACCTTTGTAAATTCAGAAAGGACTGCTAAATTCCACCTAACAGCTGGATGTAGCACTCTCCAGATTGTGGCTGTGTGTATGCATAACTAACCCGTAATGTTGAAGCCGAATTAATTCACAGCCTCACGTCGGGAGAGGATTTTAAGACCCCGATTAGGTGTGCTACCTAATCAAACTTTGCAGTTTTTCGTCACTCTCTCATTTATCTGAACAACAATCTCCGGCCTCACATCCCTAATATTACACAGCGGGGATGTGCTCTCAGATCAGAGCTAACTCTTTGCGTTGCTCTTCGTTTTTATGCCAGTGGGACTTTCCTTTATAACATTAGCGACATAGATATTGGGAAAGCAACTGTTTGTAGAGTCGTAAGAAAAGTGTCACTTACACCTGAACGCCTACTGCACAGTAGTGTTCCCTGGACACATACCTCTGAGGACCATAAAAGAGGAATTCCACATATTGCAGGTGTTTGTCACTTGATGTATTCATGTATTTTATCATGTTTTTTGTACCTGAGTCCGTGTGCCGATGTCTCTGTGACAAAGTTCCCCTCGGGCACAATAAAGTTAAAGTTGAACTTGAGACTGATGTAGAAATCATTCAGCTGAAGTTAATGACAATATTTTAAATTATATTCTATTAACAACATTCTGCTGCGACCTCAGACTGGGATCAGTAATTAGTTTTTATTTTGCACTGCGTGATATTTATCATATTTGTTTAATATGTCAAATATGATTCAAACCAAAGTGAGGCACAATCATGAGCCTATAGGCCGAAGCAAAATATGTTTGAACTGTGTTTTTATGTTTCATTTTCAGCTGCTTCAGTGCACTTTGTGCCCATGTGATTACACCTAAATGAAAATAACATTTTATTCAATAACATTCCACCACTTTTTCACCTGTTAAAAGAAAGTGTGGTTAAATGTTAAATGAATAGACTGCTGCATTTAAACTTATGCACTGACTCGGGCAGCAATCCTCTCTCCTGTTCCGGTGCGTTGCTTTTTTTTCCCCTGAAAATGTGTTCATACTCGCCATCAGCACATATTAGAACTTCTAACTCCAGTGGGATGACAGAGGACAACCCTTTTTTTCTCGCCGGTTGCCATGGTGAATCATAGTATCGGAGTTCCATTGATGATGGCTTTTTATAGTCGTCACGCACGCGCTTAACTCAGAGTGAACATATTCAGAGTTGATTGAACTAACTCAGATCAGCTGTTCTGGAACCGAAAACTCTGAGTTTCCCATCTCAGGGTTCATCAACTCAGGATTAGACTCAGAGTTTGTTGAACCTGCTTTCTGAAACAGGCCCATGGGGCCTGTACTACGAACCAGGATTTGGGGTTCATGAGGTAACTTCAGGGTTAACCCTGGGTTTTCAGGACTACGACGGTGGTTCACTTCTTACCAGGGTGCATCACCATGGTGACTTATTCTGCGAACATAACCTGCACCGGAGCAGAGATAAGAGATCAACGCATATAAAAGCACTGACCAATCAATTGTCTTGGAAAATGTCATAACCAATCATAGAAGATCCTGTGGAGCTCGGTGTGCGGATTGTGAGAGGGTCTCTTATGGCAAGAGAGTGTTCAGAGACCGGCAAAGCCCTTTGGCTTTCCCTGACCATTTTTTATATGAGAGATCTAGATTCTCGTCAGAGGGAATGACTTATCTGTGTCGGCTTCTTGAGCCGTATGTTGCCTTACAGTCCTGCAGACTGGATGCATTGTCTTGCATTACTTTGCTCATTTTTTTCTCCTGTTGGCTCTCAAATGTCAAAGTCATTTCACTGCTTTTGTACACTGATATCATCCTACAACAGAGACTGATTGAAGCACTAAAGCCTTGTACTTGTTGTACTTATAAGACATGAAAGTAAGCCTACTTACTGCTTTGAATTATGTTTTTATATTTATTTTTTATTTGCTCCATTTGACACCTCCGGGGTTACAGCTGAAAGAATAAGACTAAAGTTGTCATACACGCCATTAGAATACATCGAAGCAACACATTAATTTAATGAGATACAAAAATGTAATTAATCAGATCTTCTCGTGCCCTAATGATGGGCAGTGATATTATAAGTCTGTTAACTTACACATTCACACAGTCTGTGATTTTTTGCTGCATTTGGCAGCTGCAGCTGTGTTGCTTTTAGCTGGATTATGTGTTTCACTTCACATTTGTCTAATATTATAGTTTGCTCATCATTTGTAAAAATATGCCGCTCTGCTGCCAGTAGACTTGTCCATGTTTGTGATTGGTCGTATGCTGCAAACCCCTTTTATGAATGCGCTCACGGCTAGATTGGGAAACCCTGGGTTGACTTACCAAGTTGATAACCAGCGTCGTAGGACTGCTTAGCGGGACTGCCTTTGTTAGGTTAAGTGAAGCCAGATAACGAACTCGCTTCATAGTACAGGCCTCTGGTCAGTTAATATCACAACAATGTTGTTTACAATGTGTAGTCTCATAGTCTAATCAATGGGGAGCTAATGGTTCCTGGAACACCTCCTGCTTCTCACCCACACCCTTTAGCCTAGCATTCTGGGAAAATGTCCATCACTGGCAGTATTTACTCTGGGTTTTTGTTTTCACTGTTTAATTGAATCAGCCAGGAGCTGCAGTATATAGCCAGGAGATGAACATTACTGTCCGTACAGCTGGAGGAAAGGCATGCTGGTGGTGATTTTGGATTAGGGGTTTTAAAACAAAGGGTGACAAGGCTGCTGGGATAGGGACTCGATATGTCTCTGAACTGGTTACCAAGTTAAACTCCTGTGTGTTTAGAATACTAACAGATTCCGGTTTAGTATAGCTAATTGTGTCTAGCCAATTAATTCTTGTACCTGCAGGTCTGTGAAAAGCACTTTAAAAAGGCATCAGTACAGTAATTATAGTTCTTTATACTGTATGTTGACTGTTGCAAATCACAGCAGAAATGCTAACAAGTCATTACCCCCTTTGACCCCCTCTTACTCTCTCCCTTGCCCCCTCCTATTCCTCCTCTTTTATTATTCGGGCTGAAGTCTGCAATCAATTAGTACGAAAGAAGGCCCAATCAATTCCTGCTCATTTGCAATTCCTCCCTGTTAAACACTTTCCTTTATTACCAATGTCATAATTAATGCGGAGGAGATTGAGAGGACGGGAGGGAGGAGGGAGATGACTCAGAAGGCGGAGGATGGAGTTGGCAGGGGAAGCATTTGTGTGTGTGTTAGTTATCATGTATTTGCTCCCTGCCTTTATCACCCTCTGCTAATCCAGACAGTCATCCAGCAACACACAACAACACCACTAATCATATGTTTGGTGGACCATGCCCACGCAAACATTGTACATTAGTCTCTACAGTGAAGGAATAAATGGTCATAGACGCTTTGCAGTCACGTCAAATATGGCAGTCACCATACAAAACCCATTTAACCCCAAATATTAATAATAAATTTATCTTTGCAGGCTGGAATCTCTACTGTAGTCTGATGTTAATACCTCATACGTAGTCTACTAGCACTGAGAATTGGTGTACAACATGATAACATATACTGTATCCTATATCCTATATAGTGTTCCTCTGAGGAACTACTTTCTGTAATTCGATGCCATTGTCATTCTGAGTATTTGGTTGAAACTAGCCTACTGCAATGTATCAACAGGAATGTGATTATCCATTCAGGGATCTCACTGGGGGTTAAAAGTGCTGCCTTAAATATATCATTATTATTATTATTGTTAGTAGTAGTAGTGGTAGTAGTATTTCGTGGTAATAATTAGTTATTTATTTTGAATGATCTCTGCTCTGGGAGAAGTAGAGGAGGGTTTAACTTGTACTCCAAAGACTGGTATTTTCCATCATTAGCTCCATGATGGATTGCTCTGGTAAAACTAGCCACTATCAACAAACTGCTGCTCTCCTTCTTCTCCTTCAACTGAGAGTTGGGTCGGACTGGGGAGGACGGATGGTGGGTTCGCTGGAGCTCCATCTGCATGACAAAGACAGAACTTATTATTGATTAAAGTATTGATTAAATTTCCACTAAATAAACAAAATGTAATGACTGTAAGAACGTTGTAAGTGGATAATGTTGATCTATAGAGTGTGTTTAAGGGAAATCAAACCACCAGAGTAATATTATTGTACTGTAGCTAGCTTGTGACTGGCTTCAACATTAAGCCAGGATATTATTAACAAAATGCTAACGTGGCTATGTAGGTTTTCATGGGTGTGTCACCGTTCCTGACTCGTGTGCGCAGCGAGGTAGGACTGAACCATTCAGTGTTTGTACTGAGGGGTGTGATATGGCAGGCTACCTGGAAGATTTTAGCAAAAAAGGAATGGACAAACACACCATAATTTTACTTGAGAAATTCCAAGAGCCTTAAATATTACATTAGGGGCCCTAAATTCCAAGGGGCCCTTGGAATCATCCTAGATTTCATCCCTTTTACGGTGCCCCTGGTGCAGACAAAAATATATTCTAAAAATTTTGTGGTGTCACAAAAAAACACTATGACACCACAATGTCAGACTCAGTGAACTCCACATGTAGTTGCAAAAGAGTAAACTCAGATAACCAATATTACTAACTCTCCTCCAAGGACTCGCTGTCCACAATGTCAGTATAAGTAGCTTGAGGACATCAGACACTATTTTGTGTCATGATAAATTGTGTTACTCACACTTAGTGGAGTGAGGGGCAGTGCTGCGTTTAGGATTAAGCAAGAAACAAAATTGGCTGGCCAATATGGTTGAAATCAATATCAGCTTATTAATTAGAATATTTTCCCATATTGTTATATTAATGAAATTGATGTTCAAAGCAATGAACTGTGTTCCACTGCTATGTATGAAATTAGACAAAAACCTTCAAAATGTAAAACAAAAACCTCATAACTCATTTGTTTAGTTTTTAAAATTACATTTGGCTTGTAAACAAAATAACAATTAATTATTAAATATATTAATATAACAAGATCCCAGCCAGCCTGGACCGTCACCAGTTTGCTTTCAGAACCAACAGATCCACAGAGGATGCCATCTCCACTGCCCTCCAGTCTTCACACACCTTATACCTTAAATAACACCTGCATCAGAAGTTTGTTTGTTGATTTCAGTTCAGCATTCTACACAATCTCCTCCATGAAACTGATTGGCAAACTTAGCACTCTGGGCTTGAGTACCACACTCTGCAACTTTATATTGGACTTCCTCACAAACAGACCCCAGACAGTTCAGATTGGCGGTCACACCTCCTCCTCTTTAGTGTTGAACACTCGAGCCCCCCAGGGCTGTGTGAAATTAACTGAACCACACGGTTAGTTAATGGCTTTATTAGTGAGCAATGTTTATACTACCAGTTAACTATTAGCTACTGCTAAAATTATCTTGTTATCATCTTCCTTGCTAGCTAGAAAGCTGACTTAATTTACTAATGACACAAAATCAATCAGATCTATGTTGAAACGAAAAAGGAAACATCGTAAACAATGTCTGAATTTACTGACACAGCTAGTCATAGTTCAGAAAAAACAAACAGTGATTCCCAACCATTGTTACTTAAAGGACCAGTGTGTAGGATTTAGTGGCATCTAGCTGTGAGGTTGCAAATTGCTACCTACTGAATACCCCTGCCCTCACCCCTCCCTTTCCAAGCGTGTAGGAGAACCTGCGGTGGCTGCCACTTCAACATATATTCAGCGCGTATTCAGTGTGCCGCATACCCCGGAAGTAAACCCAGAAGCTAGAAAGTTTTTTGGCGTATGCACCAAGCGAGCAGCTCTTAGTGGACTGAATAGGCTCCATCTTTGGATCCGGTATCCAGGTCTTGGTAAAAATGCGAAAGACCCTCTCTAGAGCCAGTGTTTGGTTTGTCTGCTCTAGGCTGCTGTAGAAACATGGCAGCGCAACATGGCAGGCTCCATGAAAGAGGACCTGCTCCCTATGCAGATATGAAGGGCTCATTCTAAACTAACGAAAACACAACGATTCTCAGTTTCAGGTGATTACACACTAATGAAAACATAATTATGAATATTATATTCCATTTCTGCCAATAGATCCCCCTAAATCCTACACACTGCTCCTTTGAACCTACATTAACCTTGAATAATTGATGGCCACTTGGGGGCAGCACAACAAGCTGTAAGCACAACATTGACATAATATCACATTATATTGATATGGTGAACGTGTTAGCAAACTGCAGCCTGTCTACACATCCAACAGACACAGGGCAAAGTTAGCATTCAAAGCAAATGTAAGTCCAATATTCGCAACTAGTCCAACCAGCTAGTTGCTAACTTTTCTTTTTTGTTTTTTGCTGGACAGGTAGTGTGCAGTGGGTTTGTGAGAGCTTTTCACTGAAACCTGCCTGCTACACCTGGAGAAGAGGTTGATGAGAGTGGTGAGACTGAACCAGAACTGAAAGATGCTATAAAGCTCTCGAGAGCTGAGGAGAACTACAGAGTTGGGGGATGATTCTCTGTGGGTTCATCAAACAACTCACACATTACACATAGTCGTCATTCCCACCTTTGTTAAAACACAGGGAGCATCCACAGTCTACCTAAAACAGGAGTTAACTGGTGATTGCTCCTCACCAAATTACTTCTCTTCCTCTTAAAAGGGTGCATTCAAATAATTCCTGATTAGATATTGAGAAAGAAGCAATCCTCACAGTAAATGAAGCTAGTAGATTCGTAGAGTAGAATGTACACAGCTGTGTGGAAGCATGTTTTATGAGCAGTAAGATGTGTGGTGGTGTGATTGGGGGGCAGGTGGTGGATTACTGGGCAGTGCCGCTGCACAGTCAGTGGTCCCCACACACCAATCTGTCTTCTTCTGGCCCTAATGAAAAGCCTTTTAACATCTGATTGGCTTTTAATGTCCCTCTGTTGGCATGGGCGTGGTTTGGATGAGAGGCTGGGAGAACAGGCCTGTGTGCAGATATATATTTGTTTTTGATTGAAGAGCCGTGTGATCCGGGTGTAGATAATTGTGCTGGAGGTCTGTAATGTGTTAAGTGTGTGTTTGCATGTTTATATGGCCCATTTTGTGGGTGCGTTTCTTTCTTGTCTCCATTTCACCCCACAGAGATGTGTGTTTGATGGATTGTGCAGATAAAGTATTTGATGACGCAGGAGAGATGAGGCCTATTAGAAATTCATTGCAGATTATCTTTACAACTGAAATGCTGTCACTGGCATTTTCCACCAGACGCTGTGATACCGTTTGCTTTATTTTAACACGACTTTACCCTGCTCATCCTCTCTTTCGCTTCCGGCTTGAAAACAGCAATTCCTCAAAGAGCTTCTAACAATCACATTGTTGTGTTTCTCCTTTATGCCAACAGCTTTCATCTGATCCCCTCTATCAAGTAACAGCGACGAGAGTGGCTCGATAGAAATGAGCTCTCACACTGTATCAATATGAGTTCCCTTTGAAGAAAGACACTCTCCATCAAAACAATTCTCAGTGATTTCTTAGCTTTGCAGTTTTTCTCACAGTTTTTTACTGTTTGACAAGAAAGTTATCACAAATGTCAGAGAGCCTTTCATGGTATTTTTCACCAAAACAACACGTTTGAAAGATGGTTGGCAATGAAATGCCTTGAAAGTCTAGAGGTATTCTTGGTGAAGCGGTCAAAAGCTATCTTGTGCTGTGTTTTTGTGTGACATGGCATGCAATGAAATAGTCTAATATCTTACTGTAGAAGCTCATCATTTTGTCAGGGCCTAAAAGAAGTCATGTTGAATGTTTTCAGAGACTCTGGTAGACTGCTCAATGGTACTCAGCCAGCTTTATGTGTGCTGAAGTCTGACATGTACTGTGTAGGATGTGTTGAACAGAAGACTGGCAGGTGAGTGCTAAAGCTTAAAGGGAATTCTCAATTTGGGGCTTATTTTTGTAGTTTGGTTATATTTACGTACTTGCTAAAGCAATTGCTGAAATCTGGAAATACGGAAGTGTTTGTGTGGTGTTGTGCCTCTCGTGTGTTTCCATTGCATACTAGCCACAGAGCTAAGCATCTGTGTTTTAGAAAAATACATACCTTACCTTTGAAAAACCCAAAGTGTTTTTCTATTCTGAATGCATTTCCAGAATCCTCAAAAACTCTTCTAACCATGTGGAACCAACATTAAAATGGTCTATCATCAGGTATACTTGTCTATATTAGTATTACTTTTATTATTTCATATATTTTCATACAAAGTAACATTTATATCTTATTCTCTGTCTTGCAACCCAGCAAGAAGATGTAATTTCCAGGTACCTGGATGGGAAATAGAGTTGTGAACTTCACAACTTTTTTTTCAGCTTGCAGCAGGTGGAATTCACACGGACAGGAAGGTCTTTGAGGATTCTAAAAATACCTGCAGATTTGCACAATAATTCCCCAAAGCCCAAGGTGACATTCAAATGACTTGTTTTGTCCGACCCACATCCCAAATATATTCAATTTACTATCACATGAGGAAAAGAAAATCAGCAAATCCTCACATTTAGATGCTGAATCTCAGTCATGTTTGGCCATTTTGCGTGAAATTTGACATAAGTGATTAATAGACTATCAAAATAGTTGATGATTCATTTTCTGTCAATTTACTTATCAATTAAACAACTGGTTGTTGTAGCATTAAGTGTTAAACAACCTCCAAACTCGCCTGGTACTTGTCTCTCAGAAAAACAGATGCTTAGCTCTGTGACTCAAATGTAATGGTGAGAGGCACTAACTGCAGCTAGCAACATGGCAACATCGGTACCATGAAGTCCGATGCGACAAAAAATACAAGCAGTCAGACAATCAGACAGGTTTTAAACAAACCAATGGTGTAGCCACATTATTAAACCATTTTATACAGATGTAAAACAGAAAATGAGCACAAAATATTAAATTTATGTAGAGAAATATTGGTAAAAATCCCTTCCAAATAAGTTGGTTAACTGGGTGGTTTGTTTAAAACCTGTCTCTCACCCCATCTGACTTCTATGTTCCTTGTTCCCAGATCTCAGCATTTGAACTGGTGAGTACAATGTTAGAATTACTAATAGGAAAGATGGCAAAACTGCAAGAGAGCCCAGGTTGTAATAAACCAGATTTATCCTTCAAGTGGTGCATCATGTCTGGCCCATGAGGTGGCACTCAGCAGCCTGACAGCAGGATGTGGCCAACATCTCTCTGCACAAGTTGGTAAACACTCATTAAATCTTGGTCTGCCTGTGCACACAAACATCTGCCGTCTGTTGCTGACGAGTCAGTGGACCCTATCCAGCACCTACTGTAGTCATCCACTGCGGCATCTCTCAAAGTAGGCACCATGGCACGCCAGCTCTTTGTACACCATGCTTCACGGCTCGCCATGCCAGCCATCCCTGGCGCATATGGCACCAAAACAAGCACACACCGCTTTCTGAAGTGAAACAGGGCTGCCATGTTATAGGGGCTGAGCTCTGGATCCAGCACAAAGCCTATGAGAGAGCATATGCTTATATATTTTGACAAAAGCCCTGGCGTAGCAGAGGAGGGCTCTCGTCTTCTCCCTGCGTAGGCTTCCCGGCCTGACATCACAGGCTTTGGTCTGTCTAGGATCCCCCTCAGATTCTAGCTGCTGTAGAGCTGCTGCCTGGATCTGTACAGAGCACACAAAGGTGTTCTTCTGAGCAAGCAACGTTTTATTTCAATCAGTGCCAGAGTGATTACATCACCCTGCTGTGTGTGACGCATCTCCCGATGCTGAAACACACTGTCTTCTGAGGTTTGGTTTCACTATCAGGGTGAGCTGCTTTATTGTTTGAATCAAAAACCTTGATTAAATAAGTGGCCGCTCAAGAGAAAGCTGTTTCATGAGACGTCTTACATCAACTCTGCTTATAAAACAGTAGTTACACATTACATCTGGACACCTTAGTGTTGTGACAGGCTGTCAGGAGATGCAGTTGAAAGCTGCTTTCTCACTCCGGTTATTTCTCTTACTGGCGTTGGTACTGACTTGATGTCAGAAGTAGTGCCAACACAACACCAAGCCTCTGGGCTGTGGGCTGCTCTAATGAGCTCCCCTGAGTGGTTAGCAGGCTGACAGAGATGGCCTGTCCTCTAATTGGTGGGAGTAGAAAGAGAGACTTCAGAATTACAGGAGACAATGGTTTGGTCAAAAGAGAGGGGAAAAAAATCTGTTTCCACCTCATCTGAATGCAAGCCTCTTCATGCCAATTATAATTTCTAGCACAGGCCTGAGGATTACATCAGCCAATATGTCCCTGAGCCCGAGGAGAAGGACATGTGTGAAGTGAGAGGTGTCAGGTGTTCTTTTTGGAAGATGTCTTCTGGTTTTTCACCTAATTTTGATCATGTTGTTGGCTCTGAATATCAGAGTGCTCTTCATGCGCCTGAGCCCAAAAGGACCTGAAGACTAGAATAATGTCGCCCTCTACTGGTCAGATACCATCACAGCAAGAAAAAATAAAAACTGAACAACCAGAGAGGCATCTGAGCAGCACCTCTCAAGATCACAAGATACTTTCCAATTCTTTACACTGCACAGGTTCTTTCCCATTATTTCAATATTACATATATATATATAAATTAATAAAATGACAAATCTGCCAATTCTGTTGATTATCCATATTAATTAATTATTTATCATTTGATCATTTAAAGATCCCCCAGACATGTTGTAAGACATATAAAAATACTCAGCTTTGATTAACAATTTGTGTCTGATATGATTTACAAAAAAGTTAAATTGTGCATTAAAAAAAATCTACTTCTCCCTCATTGAAAAATCCAGAAGCTATGACTATGCAAATATTTTTAATTTCAAAAGTGTAACTGTTGGACACAAGATGCCTCCTTTCACTGGGAAGTCCATTGTCAGTGTAAGTTTCCACCTCACACTTGTGAAATTGTCTATTCGACCAATGATTGTCTTCCAAACCAGTTGTGATGTCACAAAATCATCTCGTACACATCTTAGACTGAGATTTAAGGTGAGCACAGAGTTTTCTTTCTTCCTTTTCAAGTGATGCTCAAACATCCAAGTTATGCTATTGTTATGCATAGTTATGCCATGCTGGTATATTACACGACCATATTGCGTGAGTGGTAACATGATTAAAGACAAATTAATTTAGGAATATGGTCTGAGAAAGCACAGTGTAGTCTGAATTAACGAAGATCTTGAAACTAGATTTTGACTCAGGGACCCTCTTTTCAGGACAGGGCCTCAAGATCAGGTAGTAAAGAAACATCCACCTTAAGGCCCTTATCATGTCAGTTATCACATATTGTGCTTTAGTAGTGCATATTCCCATATTTACTAACAAAATGACAATTATTAAAGTTACTACAAACTAAATGCCAGACAATTAACCTGGGGCTTGTGGGGCCCCGGGGGAGGGCCCCGCTATCTCTGGTTGTTAATCCGGCCATGATCTGTTCAAACATTCACTCTACTACTGTACTGCTCAAGGGTGTACCTCTATTATGTAATTCTTACATCTGCCCAAGTCTACTTATAAAACCTTCTGTGCCATGTAGTTGTGTTTCACATATACAAACCAGTTATTACATCATCTCAGATGTTCAGATTCATTATCTCTGATTCTGTAAGTTATTCTAAAATATACCCTCTGCTGCCTTGCTGCTTTGACGATGTTCAGTAGCATCTATATATTACTATAATACAATTAAATTAAAAATAAAAAAATTAATTAAAAATAAAATCTTTT
>NTHP01000454.1:72728-155778 GCA_003416845.1 Oplegnathus fasciatus
TTCAGAAAAACACGCAGATGAGAGTGAGTAGACTTTGTAGCCTTGAGTAATGTCCACAGAGCTTCCTCTCAGGCTGCATACAGCCCCAACAAACTCCACCTGGGCCGCCTGTTTATAGCTGGAGAGGCCTAAGCCAAGTCCACAAAGCACTTGCTGCTACTGAAGCTCCTTAAAACAACATTTGTTGGATGTTGCATCTGGATTTTAGTGACTAGACAGTAATAGGACAATGTTGAGAGAGATTCTAGTGAGTAAATCCAACTGGAACTGTGAGTGAGGGGGCACATTGCCCCCCACCCTCAGTGGAACTTCCAGTCTTGCATACAGTAATGTCGTATTTTTGACCCACTGAGCTTCATTAAATTACTTCTTTACTGAACCTAGCTTTTAAATTGTCATTGTCTTTCTCTTCTTCTCACTCTTTTTCTTTCTAAAATAAGCTCCCGGTTTCATTCACTCACCATTTCTCTCAGACCAACACCTGTGAGCTCTGAAAGAAACACAAACTTCTTAACCAGTCTGACATATTGATTAGATGTTTTGAAGTGCCATGTGAGTGTGTAGTTTATCTGAGGCTGCCATGAATTGACCCCGGGGGAGGAATTTTCAGCTGTAATGCTTTGCCAAACTGTAGTGATGATGATGAATGTTCAAGGAGGGATGCATCTCAGAAAGTGTCAGGAACAGGAAAATATCCTGTAATGAGGAATGTTTAGCATTTTACTGAAAGGATTTTTTGCATCTTCAATAAAAAATATAAGTGCAGACATGTTGGAAATGCCTTTGTGGTGAAAAGTGATAACCACCACCTGCAAACCACAAGGAACTTACTAGCATCTTTTAATTCCTGCTTTTATTCTTATCCACCCTTCAAAATAAAGGGCCAAAGGTTTCCCATAACCTTCCTCTGGCACTCAGGTCAGGTTTTGTTTGTGTCTGTCTGCACAGCGTTGACACCCTCACACACTGCTTCATGCTGCAATGTGTGAAATAGTGCTGCTGATCCCTGTGATGTCACAAGCTGTCCTGCTTTCAGAGGCTTATGGAGAAAAGGTAACAAGCTGCTTTATCCTCATTAGCATCATTACATTATGACGTGCCTCCAGCTATTGTTGTCTTTCTCTGTCTCCAGCCCTCCCTCACTCCGTCTCCTTTATTTTAATGGCCTTCCCTGCTTCTGACTTTGCATCAGTGGAAGATAGACAATGTGTACTTTATTGAATTTGCAAGAGAGAGATGCAGGTAAGAAGAGACAAGGTGATACAGAAGTGGTAGAGGAAATGTCAGAGCCACTCTTGAGGAGTTTCTCTCAGTGTATCCTTGTCCCGCTGGAAGTGGTGCAACCACAAAAACTGCCATTCAGATGCTCTTCAGCAATCAATCCAGGGAGGCCAGTAGTGGCTGCAGGGTTCAAACCGACTGTTGCTGAGAGCCAGACAAATGCACGTTTTAAACAGATAGTAAAGAGCTGTTATCATTAACAAGCAGCTGTGGCCTTCATGTCAGGTACCATCAGAGATTTTTGGGTTTGCATCTGAATATTAGTCCCTCTCTAAAAGTTAGACAGTTGTTTTAGAGAGTGAGCTGTTGGGATTATCATTTTTAGGAATGTTGCAGCACTCTGTTAACTGCAATCATTCATTCTTGTTTAGTGTCAAAGGCATAATTAGGATCAAATGCAAACAACAGGGTTGCACCAGAATTTAAATTTAAAGGTGCAGTCTACCGATTTTACATGTCAAAGTCAAATTACAAGTCATTGGTAGCACTACTACTAATACTACTTCATTATATAGTTGTGTAATATCTAGTGTGACTCTGGAGAAGCTTTGTCAGGTCTGACAAAATACTCAAATAGCATCACACAAATAATTTGGGTTTCGGCTTGTAGACTACAAATTTCAGGCAGCAAAACACCCTAACCCATTGTCATCATCGCCTGGATGCACATCATCACGGGTTGGTGCATGTGATCTTGTTAGGATATGCCCCTGTCTTATTTCCTAGCGCCAACATCATGGCCGTACTGTACCTTGACTACTTCTTCTTTTTGTGTGACATATGTAGCGTGTGCTACAGAGGTCAAATGATGCAAAGCTCAGTGACACGACGCGTGTGTGTTGCACTTAACAGAAAGCCCTTACAAACTGAAGCATGGAGTTTGAAAAATATGGGAGTTACCCAGGCAGGAACGGTCTAACAAAAGATTGAATTGCATTATGGGACAAGTAGGATTCAGTGTTTTTGGATCTTGACACAGCCAACGGACTAAAACTCAGCATATCTCGACCTCTGCTGCTTCAATTTTGATCATTCTTTGTCTAATCTGTCTCTTGCCTCCAAATACTTGGAAGTGCATTACTAAATCACTGAAATTCCCCTTTAAAACACAATATTGGAACCTGTCACCACTCTCAAATTGACTGACAGGTCTTTTAAGACAGGAACTAACTCCAGAAGATGAATAAACCTAAGCTTTTTTATGTTAATGCTGTTAAAATTTGTTTTACTGTGGATAAAGTTTGCTCAGAAGAAGTCCACTGTTGAAGGCCATCAGATGCGGCTGAAAGCCAGTGAAAATTTCCAGTAAATGGACCTCTGTCAAACTATTCCATTATTCCACAATAAATAATGACTTTTGGCTAGAATTTGGTTTTAAATTTTTAAATTTGGTTTTAAATTACTCATTTTATATTTAAACTAAATAAAAAATTGTAAAATAAAAACATCATTTACGTGTTTACAACGATGCTATTGGATGAAATAATATTGAGATCTTGAATCTGAAACTACTGCTAAGATGGATATTTTTCACAGCACAGGGACCACGAGGAAAGCTTTAAACCTCAGCAATGTTTTTATAGCCAAAGCTGAACTTGAGCTAAACGGGGACGCCACCTGTCAGAGGGAGCCATTAGTGGGAAATCCCATTACCAGTAATCCTACATGTGCAGTGGTGAGAGCACAGCAACTACTCCACTCTCTCCCTCTGTCTCTGTTTGTCCCTCCTGGCACCGGCGACAGTCGTGCTACCACATCAGTCGTCTTGGCGACAGGCTTGTGAGTGCCAGGGTTATAAGGGGGCACGACCCCTGGCAAACTTCCTCTCAGGTGGATAGAGAGGCTCGCTCAGGATATTCATGCCGCTCCATGCCAGCTGCAGTTTACAGTCGCAACAGTAAGTCTTATCCTCTGAGGTCCAGCTTTTCTTCACAAAGAATGCTATTCTATGTGTGTTTGGTTGGTTTAACTTCCCTGTATTGTCAGATTTGGGGGTGTGTGCATTTGACAGTTTATACAATATGTAAGATCACGTTTTAGCAAAGAAGAAGCTTAGAACTTCTTATCAATGCTGTGCTGCTGCATTGTTGTAGCAGTGGGCTTTAGAAACCATGTAGACCTCAATATCAATATAACCACAATATTTGTACGGTTCCAACCAATATGTGTCTGAAGATCAAAAACTGTCAAGTACCAAAAGTTGCCATTGAATGTGTGGTCAGATCTGTAATCTAACAGTCTACAGCCATGCTCCAGCTCTGTGAAGCTGTACTCATGCACAGCTGTGATTTGAGCTAAATGCCAATATCAACATGCTAACATGCTTACAGTGACAATGTTAATATGCTTGTGTTTAGCAGGCACAATGTTGACCATGTTCGCCATCTTAGTTTAGCATGCTAGCATGCTAACATTTGTATTAACACTAAACAAAGTTGCAGGTGTTTGGTTGTAAACCAAAGTATTGGACAAACTGAAATTTTGATCTGATGATGGCGCTAGCATTTGTATAGGAATGATTCTGTCCCAAGCTTTTTCATCCATATAAGCAGTTGATCACTGTAACCGTGATCACTATAAGCGTTTTCCACTGTATTTACAAAATTCAGGTATTGTAACTGTCAAAACATTTCAAATGATATTCAGCCTCTCTAAAGGGCAAGGTTTTACAAGGAAATAAAACCACCATAGGGGCCTTTGGAGGAAAGCAAAGTAAACCTTTTGTCAAAAGCATGATTGATTTTGTCCCACTGTTTAGCCTTAGAGCTAATATGATAACTTCCCCCATTGTGGATCCCTTCTGGGTCTCTCTTTCCTCAGAGGTCAGCACTGTCAAGACAGCTTGCAGTTGCACAAAAACTTGCGTGTCAAAGTTCACAAAATCTGAACTCTAAGACTAAAAGCATTAAACTAATCTTCTGATAACCAAAATTTCACAGTGTGCTTGTGTGACTGAGCTCTTATTCCTCCACAAAACGTCTCTTTAAGGCTGAGGTTAGGGTGGATGGTAGGGCCTACAAAGAATCTGACTTCGACATCGGAGATTGCAGTTCCCATCCTCCTAACAGTCAACATTTTTTAAACCACGATGGTAATTTTATACCAAATAGTTTTAGTTGCCTATAATCATAGAGGGGCAGAAAGTGCTTGTATAAGTCATTATATGGGTAATTTTGGATGAAGCTGAAAGAAGACCTATTTTGTCATTTATGTATGAGTACTGAACAGACTGCAGAGTTGTCCTGGAAGAGGCCTAAGACTCCTGATTTATATCAGACTAGTATTTGATTTAGGCAAAGTTAGACACAGTTACACAGCTGAACTTTAACAGCTGCTTGTATTTAGACGACATTCAACATAAAGCATGTTTTTTTTAAGTTGGCTATCTTACTGACAATCGTATCAAAAAATTACAATCGCCACAATTTGTGCTTAAATCTTAAATCTCTGAACCTCAGTAGAATCAGTCTTCTGCTATCTGATGACTGGAAGGAGAAAAGCAGAAAGTAAACCATTTCTCAGAAGCCTGATTGATTTTTGTCAGCACTGGTGCTTGTTTGTCATAATTTACCCTCCTTTTTATTTTTCACTTCACTGCCAAAGAAGTCTGCGCATGTCGCCTGCAATCAAACTCAAAGCAGCTCATCTCATTAATTACCACACCTTCACCCTGGGAGGAAGAAGCCAGTCTGTGAAATGACTGATCTAAAAACCTGCACAGTCTTGGGTTTCAGTGACTGTGTTGTGTCTCTTGCTGTAAAGGACTGGGTGCAGAAACAAACTTTGACCTTGCAGCACTGCTGGCAGAGGCAAGGACTCGCTGGGCTGCATCAGGCTGGACACACAACTCCACCGAGAGGGAGGGGAGGTGGAGAGAGAGAGTGAAGAGGGGAGGGGCTGAGAGAGTTGTGTGGAAAGAGTAACGGGTGGGGGGGAGGGGGCACGCAGAGCACAGGAGGCAGATGGAGAGGGTGGAGAGGGCCCGAGCTGTCTCTCTCTGAAGCTGGAGGTGAATGTGTAAGGATGGTCCCTCAATTTCATCCTGCCAGTGTCGACTGTGTCCGGGGCTGCTTACCGTCTCTCTCTGCCGGTAGGGCTGCTGCTTTCACTTTTCATGTTTCTGCTCTCTTATTTTTATTTTCCTAATGTCATCTACCTACATATTCTGCTTTCGGCATGTGTGTGTGTGTGTGTGTGTGTGTGTGTGTGTGTGTGTGTCCTGTGAGAGGTGAGAATAGGAGAGGAGAGTGCTTCGGGCTGCATATACTCTGTTTATACCCGCTGCCCAGGCAAGTGTTTGGCAGAGATGACTGCAGCAGCTGCACTGGCATGCCCAACCAACCCATCCCTCCACCCCCACTCCCACCCCACCCCACCCCAGCTGATGTTTGTGCTGGAGGACACCCACAGCTTGCTGAAAACTACAGCTGAAGGGACGTTTCAACTTCTCAGACAGTGCCTGGACTGTTGTTTCTGTCTCTCTGCTCCTCCCTCCTCCCCCATCCCCCATCTCCTCTCCAGTCATGCAGTGTCTGTTGTGTCCTCCAAGCAGCTTTGCAGACCGGGAGGGACATTGATTGTTTTTTTGTTGTCTTTTTTGCTGCATCCTGGTTCCTTGTGCTCTTTTGCTGAGCACAGGACGGCCGTATGGCGAATCCTTATTGATCCTTTAAACAGCCCAGGAATAGTTCATTACATCAGGCTGTTCTCTGCTGACCTAGACAACATTCCACTTACAAAGTAGATGGGCTCCTATGCCACACTCCCCATTACTGCAAATGAGTTGGAGGTTCACTAACAGTTACTCCTCCACCTTACAACATTTCTCTCCATTCCGCATATCTTTATACAGTATTAATAGGTTTTAGCATAGCACACATTAATTCATCAATAATGAGTTTGGGGCTCCGGCCCGTGGCACAGGATTATGTGTGACTTGTGTGATCTTTGTGGATATAATTCCATCTCAGAGGCCAGATCTGTTTTTTCGGTTCTTGGTTTATATCCTCAGGGGCAGGATTTTCAGGTTGGGTAGATTATGCAGCATTAAGCTGCTTGGTATCAGATAATTCTACAATGATGAAATCCTCTGTGGTTATGAATTAAAATGGGCTGAGCTCTGCTGTTGTTGTTTTATACTCACGAGAAGTCATGTGTAGTTTACTAAATGTACCTTTTTAATGATATTAGATTGCATATATCACAGCTGTCAAGAAGGAAGAAATTAGTTTTCTTGTCCAACATTTCCCAAAACATTTCCTGCCTTTTGAATCCGCAGCTCCGCCGTCCTCAGCAAAAACAAAACTGATGATGCAAAAAATGTACAGAGATGAAAAACGCATCCAAATCTCTGCTTTTCAGTGCACTGAAGCATTTAGGCTGTTTTAATGCAAAATACATCAGCATGTGTTCCATAAATCATGGGCCCATCAGAAGAGTTTTCAGAAGCAGCATTCAGAGCAGATGAGAGGGAGCCAGGAAGCTGTGATAGGCGTCTGATGAGTCATCTCGCGTTCCATTTCAAAGGCGGTACGTAAAGCCCAGCCAGCTGGACAGAGGCTTGCTCTGCTGGCCCATCATTCATTGTCACACCAAGAAGATTGCACTTTAAGATAATGATTCAGATTGGAGTTTGCTGAGGTTTAACCGAATCCAAATCTAAGACACTCAATGCTACCGCATGACATTTGTTTTCATCTATGAATCTGAGTCATCGTTTGTGTCTGGAGAAGTGAATTTTATGGGGCTCAGACAGAGAATGAACAATCAGGCTGCTAGAATGATGTCTTATTTCACATATGCTCAGCATAGGTGGCTAATCCAGCTCTCAGATTTGTGTGAAGAACTCACTGAATATGAGCATCGGTATAGGCTTCATTTTGTCACAGTAAACTTTGTAAGCATGAGGAGACCTTGCATTTTGCATTTGTTTTCTATACCTGGACTGATTACATTCTTATTCCTAACAACCTGACACTGTCCTCAACTAAAAGTCAACAGCAGTCTTTGTTTGTTGAAACACTTAAAACAACCTAAATTTACAAGAGTTAGGGTTAGGGTTAGGGCTAAGACATCTTGTGGCCGTGTGAATAATAACCTTCACGCCTATTAATGAAAAAGTAGTGTGAGGTTGTTAGCGCCCCGTCACATCAAACAGTGGTGCCCCAAAATTCATTTGGACATCCATGCAAAGTAGGGGGTGCTGGAAGCTTGGTGATGTAGTGACTGCTTGTGGGAAGTGCGTGGTTACCATTTTGTCGTGGCTAGTTTTGCTCTTGGAAAAATGGCATTGCTTCTCAATTGACAGAATTGGGGTATATAAAATTGGCTGGTGCGACACAGCTAGGGCTGGGTATCAAACCTATATACTACAAAATGTGGTACCGGGCATTGAATGTCTGGTCATGTTGATAATGTTGCTTACTTTTACTTTAAATCTTATCCTTTGAATAAATATTTGGCCAATTTTAGACTTTTACACAATGTTTACATAGGTTGGTTAGTGAAAGCAGGTGTTTTTACAGCTGCTTCTGTTGTGTGACAACATTTAACGTTTAATAACTTTGTGGAATGTATAAAATGAGTTAACAGAAATATATGTTTATATTTCCCAAAGTAAGGTATTGAAAACATATTATTTGTGTGTTCCCTCAAAGGTCAGCAGTGTCAGTACAGTTTGCAGTTGGTCGATGGCACAAATTCACATGTCTAAATTCACAAAATTTTAACTCTAGAAGACAGCACCATGCAAATTTACTTGCGTGGTGCTGTCAAATCTACAAAGAAACCACCAATTGCTCTTCAAGCAAATCTGCAAAAGGCAGAGATTGAAATAAATATCTTCGAAAAAGATACATAGACTACATAGTCAGTGATGACAAATCTTTGAACTATTTTGTCATTTAGGTATGAGGTCTTGATGAACAAATTTCACATTTCAAACACAAAGGCAATTTGAAGTGCCTTACATAGACACAAAAAAGCATTAGAATGAAATTCAAAACAAAACAATAAGTAATGAAAAACAGGAAAAAATCGATTATCTTATCAAGATAAGAATAAAATGACATTTTGAAAAATAGATAAAATGAAAGAAAATACATAAAATTAAATAAAATACAGTTACAGTGCAGTAATGAGTTGTAAGTTGCCCCAAATGCAACAAAGAAAATAAAAGTGCAGTAGAGGAACCAATCAATCAAAGGCACAGGAGAATATTAGAGATTTTCATTTAGATAAGAAAGTGGCTAGGGTCGGGGCGCATTTGAGATCATCAGGAAGTTGGTTCCATCTGTGTGCAGCATAGTAGCTAAAAGCAGCTTCACTGTGTTTGGTTCTGACTCAAGGTTCTACCAGCTGACTGCTTCCTAAAACTCTAAGGGCCCTTCTGGGTATGTATTCTTCAAGGAGATCAAAAATGTATTTTAGCCCATCATTATTGAGTGATTTATAAACTAGCAGCAGCACTTTAAAATCTATCTATCTATAAGTAACTGGAAGTCTAATTCTTGCTATCTGTTTGAGATAATAAAATGCTGATTTAGTTACTGTCTTGATGTGGCTGCGGAAGCTCAGATCTGAGTCTATTAAAACACCAAGATTTCTAACTTGGGTTTTCGTCTTTGTAGTTCTGGAATTGAGCTCAGTAATAACATTCATTCTTTCCTCCTTGTTGCCAAATACAATGATTTCTGTCTTGTCCTTGTTTAATTGAAAGAAATTTAATTGCATCCAGCTATTTACTTGCTCTAAGCATTGATAGAGTGAGTCTAAGAGACCATAGTCACTTGGTGAGAGAGCAAAGTAAATCTGATTGTCATCTGTGTAGCTGTGATAAGCAAAGTTACTGTCATGCATGATTTGACCTAAAGGGAGCATGTACAGGTCGAATAATAGCGACCCAAGAATCGTACCGTGGGGGACTCCACATGTCATGGTCACCAATGGCAACAACATCTGCCTCTTCCTTCAAGATATGATCTCAACCAACTGAGGACTGTGCCAGATAATCCCAACCACTTCCACAGTCTGTCAAGAAGTATTTATGGTCCACAGTATCAAAGGCTGCACTGAGATCACGCAGCACCAAAACTGATATTTTGCTGAATCAGTATTCAGATGAATATCATTTAACGCCTTTATCAGTGCAGTCTCAGTGCTGTGATGTGGTTTGAGGCCAAATTGAAATCTGTCCAAAAGGCCATTTACATTTAAAAAGTTAATGAGATGAATAAAAGCAGCTTTCTCAATATTTTTTTTCTAATAAAGGGAAGATTAGAGATGGGTCTGTAATTATTCATTATTATAAGATGCATGGTTCAGCCTTTGTGCAATGCGGATTACAATCTGTTTATGCATGCCCAGCATTGGCCCACTGGGTCTCTGGGATTGGTGTCAACAAGTTGCCATAAGGCCCAGTAACATGTGGCAGGGAAAAACTGCAGGGGATTATTCTGCTGGTGCTCACTCTGTCTCTTCCAATTATTACCACAATTACTGTCAGCAGACATAACAGGCATTCTGGAGATGCTGTACATTGTGGACAATGGTGTGTTATTTGGTTTTAGTTTGACTGTCACAACAAGGCTGCATTTACAAGTGCACTATAGCGCCTACAAATCAACAAATTACACAAGAGAATATTCCACATGTTATCACAAGCTTTGGCTGTAGTGAACATTAGGCAAGAAGATTAAGCTGCTAGTGTCCTTTACTGTAATTGTGGGGCATTTTAAGAGAGAAATCATTTGAAACTCACGTATTCCAAGTTTTGGATAAGTCATTTCAGTGTGTAGAGACTGACAGACATATTTCCTTGTGAAAAAGATTATTTTAACGTCAGATAGAAGCCACTTGACTCCCACAGTAGACTGGGGTCAGACTGGTGAATAATTCCTGGAGTGTGTTTTATACTACACCCCAGATGGGTGGGTTTACTACACCAGGCCAGGTTGACTCACAACTGCAGGTAAGAATACTAAATGAGCTAAATGAGAAATGTTTTTGCTGTGTACTTGAACTTGAAACTTGAACAACAAAGATAAATATTTGCAAAGAGAGGTCTTTATTATTTAAATAGTTAATGGCATTACATTGCTATGGGTGGATTTGGGACACTTGCAGCAGGAGTGCAGAGGAACAGACATGAGGCAAAGATACTGTGTGAGATGAAAAAGACAGGTGTATGCCTGTGTTCTAACAACAAAGAGAAGTTAGTTATTGTATTTTGCGCTCTGTGATTTGTCTCACTTACCAACACGGTCAGCGGTCAGAGCTGCAGCAGAGGCTGACACAGCTCAGAGTCCTGCACCGGGTCGGGTACCCACGGTTACCCGCCGGGTAACTTCGCAAAGAAGTTGTAACGGATAAAAAATATATTTATATAAATTCACGAAGAAATCAGAAATGAAAATGATTGTGCAGTATTTTTAACATCTATAATCAGCTAATATTATCAAGCCTGATCAGCTGCCAGGATTTTTTTTATTGTGAAAGCCTACGACACAACCTTTGACCCCTAAATTCATATCCGACCAAATAATGGGACGTCACTGATCTGACAGCAATGCAGGCTAGCTGCTAGCTAGTACATCAAAATGGGTCACGGGTCGGGTCGGGTCCGGATTTGACTTGGAAATACATGCTGGACCCATGCAGGACTCTGACACAGCTCATGGAGGCAGTTAAGGTTCTTTAAAACCCTTAGCCCTTAGATTGAAGCAAGTTACATCACACTGCTTCATGAAGTCATACATCAGTCAAATTTGAACACAGACATGATACACATGCAAATAAACGTCCATAAATTTCCTTAGAAATCTTTGAAAAAAAGACACTCCTTATAACTCCAGAATTTGAATCATTAGGTTTAAGTTAAGTTTTCTATAGTACCAAGGTAATCCAGTGATAGTTGTCTGTACATCCATGGGTTCATTGCAAACCTAAACTGCTAATAGCTAATTCCACATACTTTTAATGGCGCCAATTGGCCAAAATGTTAACAAATACTGGCCAAAAAAAAGTGTGTGTGTGTGTATCCCACAGTGTCAGACTAGCAATATCAAAGCTCGTCACATCTAAGAACTACCCGATGGTGAACGCTAACATTGAATTCAACTTCAGATTTAAATGGCTACAGTTTAGTAACATTCCATTCTGGTGTTAATCTCTTTCCATGGAAAGGAAACAACGTGGTGTTTTTAGGTGTACAGGTAACCTCTGGGAAGGGAAGGGAGACACACTGGGGATGATTACGTTAACACAGCAGGCCCTGACAGGCTTTTTATTTGGCAGATATTCAGATGCCGTATTCATTCCCTTAGGACACAGGAACTCCTGTAACTTGTCTTTAGAAAAAGATTATTCTCTTGGGAGAATTCTCGATGTTGGAGTCTGGCTGACACACCAACTGGAGTCTTCAAAAAACAACCAGGGGTACCCCACTGCCAAACTCAGGTTGATAGATAGTTGGTAGGGGCATGTGGGGCTCACCTCACTAAAAAGCTGTTGACAAATGGTTAAAATGGAAGCCCTCAAAAGTAGTTTCTGGAAAATAATGACTGGAATGGAGTACACATGAAGTACTGTTCTTTTTGATATATTATACTGTTCACATTCTCATCCTTAAAAACAATTACCAATCCTTCCTCTTAGTGACATCCATATTTTTTTAGCTTGGGGAAATAACTTCTGCTGAGTATCCAAATCATATTTCACTGGAATTGAAAATTGCTGAGATTTTAGTGTTCTTCCTACTCATAAATGAAACAGATCTCTCTAACCAGGCTGAGGTTGTATGTTAGAGGTCTTTCCGGGTTACTTACCACACTGACACATGGATGAAGCAGGTTAATACTGCTGAATTTATAGATAAGACACGTAATGTACATATTCTGTCATCAATTTAATAATCATGAGTCATTGTCAGTCAATGAAGAAGAACTATTTAGCTTCCATTTCTTGGAAAAGCAGGAGACACACCTTTCACGCCCTGTTACATTAGATGATTTACTATTCATCCTTGGTAGTGTTTATCACACCAGCATGACTTACATGTTTGAACACCTTCCTGCTTGTCTGCTCAGATTCGTCATATTTTAGAGGTTTAACGGAGGCATCTTTTTAGACAGTAAGAACATCCTAGACAGGAGCGCAACAACCTGACACAACTTGTCCAAACAGTGGATTGTGGAGTAGAAGGCCCCTCAGTCTGGAGATATATAGAGGAAGTACTGGTTCAAAAGGTTAACGGAGGTCTCATTTGAAGAGGAAGTGTTCAAGGGGAGGAAAATTGATCTCTACGAACAGGGAGAGTCAACCAGAGGTCTCTTCATCACAAGGTCTAAGTGCTAAGGATATATTAAGACACACAGTAAGCATCTTAAGCAAATTCCTATTCAGCATGTGCTGTCTTGAATGTTTGAACTAATGTTGCTTCTGTCTCACTTATCCTAACTGACAGTGTATATGTTGGTATACATGAGGTATACCTTGAACCTGTTTGTGTTGCTCATAAAGACAAATTAGTCCAATTAGAAATGCTGCACGGACCTACAGGACAGACCAGGCAACATATAGATCGTGAATGCAAATACGGTGTTCACTGGCTTAGCAACAATTTGATGTCGCTGAGCACAATTTAAGGTGGCCATTTCCAAGCCTGCAGTATTGAGGATTACACTCAAAAGAGGAAATGAATGGGAGTCATATGACCAGGCTACAGCATTAGTTTTATGAGTCTGTAGATTGTGTAATGGTTTGTAAGCTGTTTGCTGGTAATCCCTCGAGGTGGAGGCTAGAGACATATCGAACAGTATGAGTGAGAATTTCTTCCACTCTAATGTTCATTTTCCACCATTTAGAGGGCAGCAGAACGAGCTAAAACCACACATTTGAAATACCATATAACATTCCAATGGTATGTTAGCAAACAATTGTTTATTTACACATCCAGCAGACATGAAGCAACATCAGTGTTCATTTGGCGTCATGTTTCTGGCCACCTGGTGAATGTAAGTCTCATATTCACTCTCTTTTTAGGTCTGTTTGGTCTCTACCACCTTCTGAGAAAAAATTCTGGCTTTTTAGCAGATAGCGTCACCTATATGTGCAACTTTATTCACTAGCTACTTGCAAACTGTGTTGGCTATCCATTTTGAGCTAGGCAAGTAGTGTACAGTGGGTTTATTGAGCTGTTTTCACTCGACATACAGTAGGTGCCTGCTGTTGCTGGAAACGAAAGTATAAAAGTAGTGTAAATGAGCCATACAGTAAATGTGGTGTAAAAAACAATCAAACAGATGGGCTAAAAGTACCTAAACAGCCCCCTATAGCTGAGGGGAACTGCAGTCAGCTTATAATTCTCTGTTGGTCTGTCACTACAAGCAACACCTTTCACGTTAAACGTAGTGTAGGCCTTTGGCTGATTCAAGTCTCTCATATGCTCATTGCTCATTGTCTCATGAACACTGAGCTATATTTACTCCTTCACTATTTCACTATAACTCAGTGGGAGTGTCCCACACTGAACTACTTCCCTATTTCTTTAAGTTCACCCAGGGTGTCAACTGACAGGAAGAGAGGGGAGCTCTAGGTGTGGTGTGCTGCACTTTTACACTGGTTATGTGACTGCATGTTTTGCAGTAAATGAAATAGAGAAGTATTTGGTGTCAGATGAATGACCGTCAAACTGATGTGACAACTGGAAGATATAATTACAGGAGAAAACACGCATAGAGTTTCAGTTTTAGGAGGGTGCCATTGGAAGCCAAAAATAATCCCCAATCAGCCAGGGTAATCAAGAGTGTCACTCCAGGCTGCCACACCCAGACAAGCACACACAGCCGGCACAACGCCGTCACACAGCCTTTCTTCCATTTCAGCCTCACAGCTCTCCATGGCAGAGGTGAGAACTCCAGCAGGAGGGCAGGGGGGCATGCAGGAAAGAGAAAGGCAGCCTTTATTGCAGATGCCAACATCAACAGCGCCCAGAGCCAGCGAGTAGACAGAGGTGCTGCCTGTCCTTCAATAGCCTCAGTGTGTGTTCTACACCACAGAAAAAGGGACGGGACAGGAGGTGGCAGAGGAAAGCCAGGCAGGGTGGTGCCTACTAGCCACACTAATCAGGACTAGATCCATACTGCTCTTGAAATCTATCAGTGTGAAAGAGAGCAGTTCTGCTGTCTTCTGCCTGTTTGGACATATTTCTGGAATTAAAAATTACAGCTCCAGTCAGGTTATGCTAGGTTGAGACAGGCGTGGAGTCAGCTTCTCTACAGTGACGGTAGGTTCATGTCTGTCATCCTCACTGTAATCTTCCTGTGGGTTGATTTGCTTTTTAAACTAGCACTAGCATCTCTAGGATCCTTCATTTCAGTGATTTGATCTGCAGATGTAGTTGTAACACAGCTGACATTTAATGTTCTTTTAGTTTCATTTCCATTTCTTTTCCTATCCTGTCTCTGACATTTGGCGACTATCCTGTAAGGCCTGAACCAGATGGGTTTCGGCTCTTGTCCTTGTAGATAATAGATGACCCCCCTTAATTTTTCAGTCCTGTGCCTCGCAGCAGATGATGTACAGCTGCTCCTCCTGAGCTCCCCATTCCTCTCCCTCATTTGGATAAAATGCCCTTGAAAGCAGCAGGGGCAGCAGGCGGACCCATAGCCTGTCATGACCACTCAGCTAGGATCTCAGACTGCATAATTTTGCCCTGATGGTCCTTCTCAGAGCGGACAGTGGAGGGTACTGCCCATCAGTAACTTTGGCAGCAGCACTGCCCACTCTGTGCCAGTGATGAGCAATGGATGACAGGGAAGGGACGTAACGGGGAGAGATAGGAAGAACGATGAGGTGTGGTGGACCTGTGTGGTTATGCAGCAAATGCAGCCTTCCTTAAATTCTCCTTTATTTCTCTGTTCACCTGTGGCCTGGTCAGTTCACTGTTCAGTTGATTTGTTGTTGGTGGTGGTGTAGGCAGGCTTTTCGTTATCACAAAAAGTGGAATTTAACAACTATTTCAGTACCTTTTGTGAAACGTGTAATTCAATATTGACTTTTATAAACATATAAACATGTTCTGTTCTTATTCTGGAGTCAGAAACTTCTAAACAAGTGAGTAAGTGGACCTGGAGTTGATTGTTTTGTCAACTGCTGTTTCCATGGTCAAGAATGAGCTGTCAAGCTCATCTTTTATACCAACACGAAAAAGTCGTAGTGGTTTGAACATCTACAGATCCACGACAAATGAGTAAACTCAATCTGCTGATGAAAGCTGTGTGATATAGTCAAAAGTAAGTGGATCTTGAGTTGAAATTGTTTTATTAACTTTGTATTTGAACTTGAGCGTTAACTTATTTAGTTTGCGTCATGCGGGTATAATCAGGTGTCACCAAATAGCCATAATGATCCAAATATGAAAATTTAACTTCCAAAACTTCAATGTTGTTAGAACAAAATGAATGCAACTTGATGAAATAACCACAAACGCCAAGGTTTTATTGGTACATTTATGGGGGCAGATGTTGAAATTTGATATACAACAGCTTCTTATGCCTGGAAAGTTCAGAGCAATAGAAGGACAGGAGAAGACTAACACTGTGGACTCTCAGTCAGCTATTTCCCCATCTGATAATAGCTAGTTCTAACACAACATCACATTTTGATATAAGAATTTCAAACAAAACTTAATAATGATGATAAGCACACAGTCGATTGTGTTTAGCTAAACTTACAGGGCCGGGAATCAGATTTGTTTTAGACTGACCACTGCACCCAAAACTTGTACCTGTTGGGATGCCAATACACCAAAACTCTGTCCAGTAAATGAGCTAAATGTGTCCACTTTGGTTTGGATCGAAGATGAATAATATGTTTGATTGCATTGTTAATATTAGTAAAATACTGACTTTGTTCAAAAGCTGCCTTCTTGCAGCAGTGAACTCTGCAAAAAGGAATAAGGAAGGAAGTCAAAATTCTGCAGTGGTGATGAAGTGGTATTTTTAGTCTTCGTGTCATGAGTGTTCCTTACTGATGCAGAAAGCTTTCCTCTTTGAGTTTAACTTGCCTCATCTTTTCCATTTACCTCTGTGTCTTTCGTCTTCTCCTCCTTCACACATAACCGGTGTCCAGCCATTCCCAGACACAGTCTGAGCACGCTCAGCCGGGCTGCTCTTCCTGGAATAGCAAAATGTTTATGAATACTAATGAAGCAGCAGCTTGTCCTCCAGCGCCTCAGGTGTACGTCACTGCGAGGTTCTCATCTGTTTTCAGTGCAAACTAAACATGTCAGGATCTGTTATGTGTCCTGTGGGAGGCAAAGCACGTCTTGACTGCACTTGATGAGGGTGATGAGTTGTTTGTGGATGTACGATTCTGCTTCACTGAATATTATCTTGTATTACGTAGTAGGATAAAATCTGATTGTCATGAAGTTTTTACGGACAAAGTCTCAGCTAGTTGGACTTCCTGAGCTGGCCCATGATGCAGTGTCACACTCTGTATCAGTGGAGGACATCTGAAAAATACTTCCTGTCTTGAATCATCAGATAGCATCAGGGTAGCTCAGACGACGTTCAGACCTGACAATAAGAAACACTGAAGATAGGAACTGATGATAAAAGCTCAACCCTGCCGTGGAGCACAAATATAGAAAATCAATAAAACCAAGCACCATATAAGGATTTATGCCGGGGATGACATTGATTTTTGAGTCAGAGGCAGAGCTATGCCTTATTTTCTCTATCTTAGATTAAATCTGACTGGATTACTTAAAGGATTAATCTGGTTTATTACAGCTTGGGTCTTTTTACTCATTTTGGTTAACATTGCCATCAGTAATAATTAGGTTGCACTCACAAAGTTAATTGCTGAAATATTGCTAAAAACAAGTCAGATGGGTCAAGAGTCGGTCGAAGACCTCTGTTTGTACTAACTAACTAATTTAGCCTGGCTAGGTAACACAGCTTACACGGACGCCGGCAGAGACACGCCGCTCACCATAAACAGGAGAGGAATATTTCCTGTTTGGCCGTAAACACGACACATGGGTAACTGCTATAAGCTTCACTAGATATTCAACCAACAGTATTGATAACTTAACCACTATAACAGCACTGTAATAGCAGGGCTATGCACTGACACTCCCCCACGCACACCAGGAGAGGCTCTGACAGGGAAGGTTCTAGCAGAATTTGAGAGCCTTACAAGGTATTACATTTTATTTATTTATTATTATTGTGGGCTGTTGAAAGATTGTGAAATTATACACATATTAACCTACCAGTGTGATTGGCACGACAATGGATTCTGCAAGAGGCTGGTATTGTGTGGAGTTTCAGTCAGCACCATCAGATCTGTAGCAAACACTGCTGCTAGTGTTAGCTAGCCAGATGTTGTTGTCTCATAACGGGAAACTGACGATTTTAGTGAAAAGTGGTTGGAAAATAAGTACTAGTACTGTTGAGTGAAGCCCATGCCTGGTATCACCTAGACCTAAACACCTCCATTTCAGGTATTACTTAGGCCTAAGTGAGAACAGTAATATCATACCTGATAGACATGATGGACAAAACTATTAAAAAAACCCAAGTATAATAACTGAAACTATCCTTTAAACCTACCTCAGCCTCTATCTGAGGTTGCTCAGTATTTACTTCTCACTACAATGATGTGGTGTTGGTTTGGCACTAAAGCCGACAGGCTCAGGAACAGGATGGAGGAAGAGTTACGGCAGGAGGATTAGCAGAGATAAGCTGAATAACTGCACCCTGGTCAGAGGGGCTACCACAGCAGAGCATAAACACTGAACAGATTCAGTGCCATATGGTCATCAACATCATTATCAACAACTGTGTTTTCATATGCCCGACTCTACAATTTGCTGGCTTTATATTGTGTGTGTGTATGATTGTATTTAATGGGTGCACAAATGTATGGATGCTTGCATGCGGTTGGTATTTGTCTTTAAGTAAGCAATGTGTGATTTGTATTCTATGCACTCTACACTGGCCAAGAGCAACATGCATGTGCATAATGGGAGCCAGTGGTTAGTTAAGTTAATCCTCCCTCTCCCCACTCTCTCTCTCTCTCTCTCTCTCTCTAGTGGAGAGGCTGAGAGGGCAGGGCCACCGCCTCCCTCTGAAGGCCACACGTGGGTGGGTTCTGAGCTCAGGGATTAAAGGGTTGAACTGGAGCCAAAAACCTTTACAGTGGACAGCCAAAGATACAGTCAGTGGGTGATGCAGCTGGTGGCCGGCTAGAGCATGAGTGCAGTCGTTACCTAGATCTTTGTTTTCATGTCAAAATGAACTTCCCCAGTGTCTGTAAGCATGATGCTTACACAGGAGATAATTATAAATATCCTGCCGTGTTATTGGTGTGCCCTACACACTTATGAAAACATGTTACAGTCTTTGCTCCAACTTTATGGAAAACAGCATTTATAGCTGCACTAAATTGTTGTTTTAATAGTGTGCCTGTTGTTTGTGTACATTTAGTTATGGCTCATAATTAAGTTGAAGTGGATTGCAAAAAGAATCAGGTCAAATATAATCTAATTTTTCAAGCTACAACAAACACACTCTAAAACCAACCCTGGAAACATAATTGCTGCCTGGATCACGTTAACTGACAATGTGTTTTTTCCAGTGCAGGAAGTGTTACTCCAAGGAAGTCATAGACTGTGGTTTGCATCCTACGTTTAGGCTACTAAAACACTGGATAAGGTTATGGAAAGATTGTGGTTTTGTGGTTAATATTGAAAAAGTAAACACATCTCGTCTCATGCAAGTCTGTGTTGGCTTTTTCAATTTTAAACCGAAGAACACAATCTTTCATTAGCCGTAACCAAGTGCACTGAGTTACCATAAAAATGCTAATCATGCTTTAGTTGGCATGAGCAGATATTATAGGACACCAAATGAAACAAATTTGCACATATGTTCTGTTTGAACATTTTGCGACTTGGCAGACATGTTCACTAAGATAGTTCTCTCATTATTCTGACAAAAAACTGGGTGCGGATGACATTACATTTCTTTCAAAATGTATTTGCTGTAGCAAATTAGTAGTCTATAAACATCATTTCTTAGAGACAGTGTTGCTAAAACAAAGCAGTGTCAGCTTACTAGCGCTGCAACAAATAGCCTATTTTAATGATAGATCGATTTGTCTATTATTTTTGAATTTTCAATCGATTGATCGTGTCATTTCATGATATCAAACCCAATTTCAGGTACTACTTATAATTTTTTTCTCAGCAATAGCCATTCAATCAGTTTATATTCTGTAATTAGTAGTTTTCATGCTTTCATTGTTAGCAGAATCGGCCTTTCCTGTGCATGACTAAATTGCAGATTTGGAAAAAGGAAATGATGTGTGCACATGCTGGACGTGATGTCGAAGACAAAAATACCAGGACATGCATGCATCTCACACGATGCGGACAACACGTAAGTTAAGTTACGTATGTAACAACAAAAAAGCCAACATCGACTTTTGGTTCACACGGGACACGAACTGCGGTCTCCTGGGTGAAAGTCCTCCGTTTGTTTAACCCCGCCTCCACCCCAACCTCTGTCCAACATCACCCGACATGGTGTCAGATGAGGCGTATTAAATGCTCGGAAAATTGGACTTTGCCATACACATTGCACATATTTTCACATTGTAAAACCCGTGCTATTTGTACGCCTTTGGGTAAAAGTGGGTTGCCAAGTGACATCTTCAAATTTCTTGTTTTGTATGACCAACAGTTTAAAATCCAAAGATATTTAATTTACGATAATATTAGAAAAAGAGAAAATCAACAATTCCTCACATTTGTGAAGCTGGAAGTATGGTGAATGTTGGGCATTTTAGCTTGATGAATGATGAATTGTTTGAGCACTACAGCATAGAATAAAGACTGATTGTGTCCCATCGTGTGGAGTGACATGATCGGACACAATCAAACAGGTACATGGTGCATATGCACTGCATATTTGTCAGAACTCCCTGTTGAAAATGTCTCCCCCCGGCTCCTCTGTGTGGTGAAGCTCCATGTGGTTCTAATACGTGCTGCTGTTGTTTTCAGCCGCAGACCAAAGCATCCGGGGAGGTGGACGTACAGACACATTTGTCTCCAGCTACCCCACTCCCACAGACACAATTTACTTACCAGACAGAGCAGATGAGGCAGTGTCTGTCAATTACTCTATTTTTGTCCCTGCTGGATGATCATGCAATATGTGAAATGTATCGTTGCAGAGGCAGTGGCATGTTGTCACCCCCAATGTAGCAGGAGGTGGAGAGAGTTGGACATTGTAGATGAGGTAGAGGGGTGCGCAGGAGGAGAGTAGAGTCTTTAGTGGTGGTTATAGTTGGTTATAGTTATAGTTGGACCGGAGTTGTGACACCCTCTGTCATCCTGCTGAGGAGCTACAACTGATGTAGGGATTAATACAATACAATAATTGCTATTATTTTGTAGTCGAGAGTCTAGACTGTCACTCTGTCTAGACTCTGACAGTGTGACAGGTGTACCTGTAACACAAGCCCTTAAAAGAACCATCCGGTATTGAGTTGTCTCTCTCTGCAAACTCACTGTGAAAGCACTCGGTCAGCTACTCAGCTAGTCTAGAAGGACCAGCTATGTTATGAATTCCTCAGTGGTTTTTAAGTGCGAGAGATAGATACAGTAATAAACACGAGGAAGCACACAATCAGTCCAGTGACATGGACACATGTAATCTCACTATAAAAAACAGAAAGGCAATATTTAACTAAAATTGTCATGTCAACATCTTAACAATCTCCCTTGAATTAAGGTCATATTGAGAGTATACATAACCCAACTAATCTTTTTAGTTATTCTTATCACAGCCCAGTCTGGTGTATTCAGGTGTTGTCATTCTACACACGCACCTCAAAGGTCATGAGGGGAACCTGATGCAAAGTGGTATGTTTGAAAAGCCAGCAGGATAGTTAGCAGTGGTGGAATAATAAGAGTGTTTTTTTTGGAATGACAATAGACAATATTGTCTATTGTTAAGGTATCCACCTGTAGTATGCCTGAGCCATACAAAGTTAAAGTTAAACAATTAGGATGTGTGATGCATGCTAAATGTTATCCAATAGTTAGATGATGTTCTGATGTTTTTACCCTTTATGGGCCAACAAGGAAGAGGCCCAGGAGGGAATGCTATAAAAGACGAGCAAGATAAGGCTCCGGGCCTTTTTGGCCTTTGGAGGAGCTCTGGGTATTTGATTTATTGCATTTTGTGTAATTTTTACTATTTTTGGTGATTTTGTTTTTGTATCACTTCTTTTTATAAGCCTGTAACCATTTAATCTTTTTTGATAAAAGTGGACAGTATTTCATACATTCCAACCAAAGTTCCTGTGTTGCTCATCTCTGAAATCATCCTATTGTTGTCTCCTTAAGGTAAGAAGACATCGCTACTTGGCCGACATATTAGACACTAATTAGGCCTTGAAATTATTCTTGTTGACAAGAACTGTTAAGGTTATAATTGATGTATAATTTGTTTTGTCTTGGTGGACAGGTTCAGTTTGGTTGTCTGAAGCTCAGCTGATACTGTTGCATTAGGTTTAAAGGTTGTGTGATGTTGAGAGTTGAAGATACTTTGTTGGTTTTCAATTGACCTCTTAATTGAAGGTTAAGGTCAGGGCCTTGAGGCTGCCCTGTAGAAAACCAGGTGAGTGTCCTCAGTTCTTCAGAGTGGACCTCCTCCAGTGGGTCCTTTAAGGACCTCCTGGAGTACCACCAGACTCCAACCACCTATCACACGCAGATATTCCGTTGTTATCCGGCCGTTGGCACATAGTCAACTACTTAGGTCTGAAAGAAGTGGTACAGCGGTAATGTAACTTGGTTTCCTAAGCAGACTACGGTGGTCTTGCGTGTAGATTTTGGAAACCAGTTCTATAACCTAAAGTTTAGGTCGTAGAACAGCTGTCACTCAGTGTTATATCGACGTTGGATGGGGGTATCGGTTGTAACATCTTAGAACCTTTTACACTATTACGCACTAAGTAATGACATTTATGTTAGACTCTGTATGTAAATCTATCAAAAACCATAAGAACTAACAAAGACCTGCCTTTTTCCTTTTCATACTGTAATTTATATCAGTGATTCCCGACCAAGGGGCACTTCTGCAGTTGCTTGGGGGTATGTGGAAAGACTGTGTAGTAGCTTCCACTGTGTAGTGGAAAAATAAAAGTTACAATTTGAATTAAAAATATATACCCATATGGAGTCAGCTGTAACAGCTTAACACATGTTGAAAGTGTGTGAAAACTAGTTAGCAAGCAAGCAAAGAAGTTAAAACAGTTAGCTGAAAATGATGGATAAACAGATGAAATAGCTAACTAAACAGATAAATGGTGACATGACTCAAAGTAATGGATTAACAGTTGAAATAGTTAAGTAAGTAATGGATAAATGGTTGAAATTAATATTGGTGTTGAGGTATTTGAGTTCGTCTGACAGGCCATAGGGGTACGTCTGACAAAAAGGCTGTTACTTTTTGTCACCTATACTTTTTGACATTTTCATTCTTGGAGAACAATAGCCAGGCACAGTGACTTCCTGGACCCGTTGTCACTAGGCAACCAGTGGAGAAACTGCACACAAACTGGGTGGATTCTTACATTTCTATTGATGTACGGATTAAACAAACTAGATACGACATGTTAATTAGTGAGCTTCAGGGGTGTTGATAGGTGTTTTGGATGGAGCCAGTTAGATAGCTGTTTCCCCCTGCTTCCAGCCTTTATGTTAAGCTAGGCTAATTTCCTTCAGGCTCCAGCTCCATACTTAATGCACAGACATGAGAGTGGTGTCGATCTTCTCATCTAACTCTCTGCAAGAGAGCGAATAAGCATATTTCCCCAAATGTTGATTTTTTCCTGAAATGTTAAGTACTGTATACTGCTACACATCCTGAGATTACCTGAGCTTCCAAAAAACTTTGTTGTTGGGCAGGTGGTTATTTTGAGCCATGTTAACATCTAAAGCTAACATTAAAGCCACTATGTATATTTTTGACTTTCCCAGTCGGTGGTATCACAAAATACACTTTGGCAGACAGCAATGCATGCTGCTTAATTTTCTACAAATACATACACATACCATCGGAATAATTTGAAAGATGCTATCACAACATTTACTTACTCAGTGAGGTATGGCGGTGACACCTGAGCAGACTGTCACTTATTGTGTCAAGTGCCCAGCCACACCATTGGCAGCTGTGAAGTTTAACTGAGGTGTTACACCAATTAAACAGCAATGTAGTCAGATGAGGAGAGCAAAAGGTGACTCAGTCTCCCTTTTTCAGTGTGAATATCAGGCCTCGTGATCATCATCTCACATAATCTCTGGTCATTGCAGTTCAAACAGTTTTCCATTTCCTTGTCATTTTGGAGCCATTAAAGCTTCCCATTTCGACTTCTTTTATCAATGTAAAGGGACAATTACAACTGAGTCCATGTATCATTTTAAACCTGTCACAGAGCCATGGTATGTTGACGAGTGCCCCTTTGGCGTTTGGCACAGATTCAGACTCATGTGTGAGGTAAAAATACACCACTTCTCTCTTAGCTACTGTAAAGTCTGGCTATTCACTGTCAAGATAGAGATGAGAGGGACAAAAATAACCCAAGGTCTGATCAAAGGCAGCTGTCTCAAACTCTCCCTTTGTGCATTCAAACAGATGTAGTGGGTGATAACTGCTCCAGCTTTACCTTAAGCTTCACGGTCATGATTAATGCTAAAGGGAACCAACTGGCTTAGATAGTGCTGGACTGGACTGAAAGTTTAAATTAGTGTCCACTTAAAATTAAACTCAGACTTGATTTGGCTAAAGATCAAGACTTTGTAGCAGTCTTATTCTGGTTTGTGCATCACTTGGGCTCACTACAGGTTTTGTATTTTATTTTTTCAGCTTTGGGCCATATAGAGATCAAATTTTCTGGCACTGGTGGAGATTTCCCTGTGCTCGTCCTTTGAGAGATCATCTTAACTCCCTTTATAGTTAAATATAATGAACTCTACATTCTCCATATCGCTCCCTACTGCACTGTACATGAACCTTCACCATATGGGAGACATTTTGCTCCTTTTTATTGAGCTCTGTAACGGCCCATAAGAGAGGCTTTCTGCAACATCTCCCTCTGTAATCATACTTATTTTGTACTGTAATTAGGATTATGTTCCATAAAATATAGTCTTTAAGGATTTGTTTTCTTGAGTCATGCATGCACCAAAGATCTATATGCTTCACCTGAGGTTACAGTGCAGACATTTTGAGGGCCTTACAGTGATGGCGGATCGCTACTCAAAGCAAAGCTATTAGCTGTTTTATCTCAGTGCTTTACGCTTCATGGTTGCCTTGGTTCGATAACATCTCTGGTCCACTTGATACACGCCCACTATTTAGGTAATGATGTCATTACGTGGAAATGGATAAGCCCCTCACTGCTCTTTTTTTTGAGCTGAGGCAGGGGAATTGGAGTGGGGCGAAATCTCCCTAAACATCAGCACAGCGATGGGAGGGGATGTGAGTAACTTCCTATTAACTTGGTTGTTTATTTAAAGGATAGCTCTGCAGGTTGACTGGCCAAGCAGCTGTTGCTTGTTCTGTATTGTCTATTAGAAGACCGTGGTAGTGATTTTAAGCCCTCTTTTTAGGCCTTTGATCAGCAGTTGTAAAGTAGTGATTATCAGACACTGTACATGTCTTCCATACGAAGCTGAAGATTGACGTCTGAGGACAGTTGTACCGAGGTAAAGCTCACATTAGCTCACAGCAGCTAAAATGGTCCAGGGGTTTCCCCAGGCTTCATCCTTGCCGCCCAGATCCTCTTGCTATTAATAAAGCCCGTCTGACGCTATGACCATCAGAGCTTGCTCAGTCTCGCTTCCATATTTACTTCTCACTTGTTGCCCCTTCCTGTTTAAGACCCTCCCCATCTGTGGGGCACCAGTGCTCCCGCTGCCACACGACCCAGTTTCCTGTGGAGGAATTCCCTCCCTCTTCCTGCGAACGTCCCTCCTAGTTAGGCTCTGAAAGAAGACCAGAGCCAGAGAGGTGTCCGAGAGTGAAGCTGTGAGGTTAGGCTGCAAAGCTACATTTAGCCCAGGGATGGAGTAACACAGAGCGGGGTGGTGATGAGTCTGGTGTAGGACTCAAGGCAACATGTGGTGTCTACAGTGTGCCTCTGACAGGACTCAGTCCTTACTGGAGCTGGAATCAGACAGCTGGTAAGCCCAACTCTGAGTGTGCTGGTGCTGCGTGGAGAAGTCGATACTTTTATTAGTTGCTTAACACATTTTCATTTATTCAGGGACTACTGCCAGACACAAATGAGGAGGCATTTATTAATGTCCAACAAAATTGCTGTTACTCCTCATTGAATGAATTGCCTTTAATGCAGTGGATTTTGTGCCAAAGTAGACCGACTGCTGGAATTCACAAGGAGTACACTTTGTGTAAATAATGTGTGCTTCAATTGTGATGCAGCAACGGTTTGCACGTCATTGATGAGCCAGTTGTTGATTTTCCTCCAGAGGAGGTCTTAACACCAGAGCTGTCCTCTCATCATCTGCCTCCTCCACTGGATATGGATAACTCAAGAGGGAAGGTGAGGTGCGCACCTTTTATATGGGTGTAATCCTCTAAAAATTTGCTGATACCAGTGTTAAGACTTGAAGGTTTAGAACCACATCTGGCACCTTTGTCTGGTGGCAGCCTCAAAATGGCTGTGAGAGGTGAAATTTAAAGGGGCACTCCATCAATTTTACATGTCAAAATTAATTCACCAGTCGCAGGGAGTACTACGCAGCTTGTGAAAACAGTTGTTAATGTCTTCTCTGGCCTCTGAGGGAGTCAGAGATAATTACTCAAATGACATCACTCAAATAATCTTGGGTTGGGTTGGGAGGCGTTTAAATGTTTAATAGAAAGCCTTTGTTATAAGTCATGGTTGTGGAGTTTGAATGACCAGACAGGGAGGGTCTAATGAAAGACACTGTTGAGTTGCATTATGGCAACTGTGTGATTCTTAGCATTGTAGGGAATAAATGGCTTAAAGGATACCAAAATATGTATGGGCTATCAGAAATAATTAATAATTATCAAAAATTATTAATAATAATATTAAATAATATGACTTAATTTATTCTAAGTCCACCTTGGGACACCACCCTTCAAAAAGGGGAAAATTATAGCCAATTAATTAATTTAGTCTCATAAAATTTACTGAAATATCAATTTGGGACTCTGATTAATAATTTACTAAATAATTAATAATTAACCAAAATTACCATACCAATAGCAAAGTTGAAGGATTTTGGAGTTCTGAATACTAGAGGTTGGCAGCATTCACTCTTATGCAACATTAAACAGACCAGCATGTATGGATTCAGAAGCATTAATTAAAGAGTAAAACACACAATATGTAATCTAACTGAAAGTACTATATACAGATGTGTGTGTGTGTGTGTGTGTGTGTGGTCTGACTTATCTTACTTTTGGGGACACATTTCAGACTCAAGACCATTAATTGGGACGGCTTGTCCAATTGGGGACAAAAGCCATGTCCCCAAGTGTATGTAATTTCCCCAAAAGTGACTTCAGTAAACGTGTGTGTGTCTGTCTGTCTGTCTATGAGTTGCAAAAAGGGAAAAGACAAAATGGAGGGACTGTGTGCTGAGACAAAGGAAAACTACAAAGATGGTGGAATCAAAGATGGACAACATATTCTTAAAACTGTGTACTCTCATTCCTCCTCCTCTGTCCTTTTTATCCCGTTTGTCTCTGCTTTATAATGGGATTCTGGGGGGGAAGGATATTATTTTTAGGCGGGATGAATGCTTTACTATAGAAGTCTCTCAGTTAGTCGACAGGTCTATAAGGGAATTGTATCAGTAATGCTTTGACTGGTGGGGTGACTCAAACTGTGTGCTGCAGGAAGAAGAGTGGGTTCATACATATTGAAATTTAAAGTGTCTTTTAGATTTTGCAAGGAATGGTTGTCCTCAACCACCCATCCCTGTTTTGTGGAAGCTGTTTGTCTTTCTTGTTTGAGTTTCTTAAACACATTGCATCGTTCTTCATTGTGTAACTAAGAGCGGATCATCTTGTTCAGTAACTCTAATGTGACAAAACCAGCTAAATGAAGACATAAACATGCCTTGAGTACTATCATGCTTTCAGTTTGAGTTCCTGGAGGCCCCTGCCTACTTTTGCTTCAAGCTGAGTGCCACATTTCAAGCATGCTAAGTCTCTCTTCCATCTAAACACCCACCCCTCAGTCTAATTAAAGGACTCTCTCTGTCTGATTAGATTTGTTCCTTTTAGAATTAAAAATGCGTCAAGGATGAATGGGGATTGGAATGAAGATGCATAGAGGGGTTTTATAATGAGCATTGAGTGTCCAGCTCAGAGAGAGAAGAAATTTTCTCGAATGAGAGATGTTATCGTGTGAATGAGGACGCTCAGCCTACCTCACCGACACTTGGCTGAAAGGCAATAAATCCTCCAGAATAAATGACAAATACAACTCCATTAGAAATGATAATTTGTTTGACTGCTTTCTGATCTGTGACCTCTATGGTTAACGTAATGTTACTTTTAGGTACAAAAACTACTTGGTTAAGGTTTGTAAAAGGTCACAGTCATGGTTAAGAAAAAGCCAACATTGACTGATACAAGGAAAAGTCCAAGTCACACTCATCGTACATTAAGTAGCGAGCTGGAGTCAGAACCTGTTTAGGCTAGCTTAATATAAAGACTGGAAGCATGGGGAAATAGCTAGCCTAGCTAGCAAAGTTCATGTGTCTACCGAAAACCTCTAAAGTTTTACTAATTAAAAGATTAGATTTAAAAGATTTCATCTCTTTAATTGGTACACAAAGGAAAATACCCAACCTCCAGGCTGTGGCTGCTTTTGCATCTGTATTTTCTATTGCTCACTGGAAATCAACTGTGCATGAATGATGGACTGAATGCAAGCATGTTTAAATCCTACCCTCTGATATTCAGTTTGCACAGGCCAACGATGAGCTTTATTTACTACTACTCATTGCATGTACTATGTACCTTCTGGATATCTCTTTGCTATTAAAGGTTTTATTTTAACCTTTATTATCTAACCTTGACACATTCTCCCACAGTGATGGAGGTATTTGACAAGGTTATGCAGTTATAAATGTGTCTAGATGGACGTCCTTGTTCTGAGCCTTTCCACTTCATACATCAGCTGACGACAAACAAAATGAAATGATATTGATCATATTTTGCTAAAAAAAAATGTTAATTTAGGGTAGAAAAGTAAAATAGTGTCACCTTACTCCTGGCTTTGTTTGATGACGCAGACATTTTTCTCTCTCAGACTGTGCTGTTGATACAAGGTGAGATGGTACACAGGCAGAAATAGGCCTGTACCCTTTAACATGAAGTGACTTTGTAAACTACTGCTATGTGCATCTAATCAATGTAGGATGTACAGTATCCTTTACTCGCCTGCCAGGTAAAGTTTGGTGTCCACCTCTATAAATAACCCTGATGATGTCATCAAGGTTTTTTTTTTACAGAAAGCCCACATTACAAACTCTATCTTCTTAATCCCACAACTCTTTTAAGTGAACAACCTAGCAGACTAACTGACTGCAGCGATTCTGCCATAATCTCTCATCTCATCTGCAGAGTTGCATGTATGACACCCATAGGTGTTTTGGGTATGAAGTGTTATTTGTAGAAGTAATGTGAGCAGTTTATTATATGATTCACAGCTATCATTAGGATGTTATCACTTCGATTGTGTGCTCAATATCTTGAGTGGGCAATATACAGTATATCCACTTTAGTTTAGGACATATTCAGATACCTTCCTTGTTCTCACCTGAGCAATCCCTCTTTGCTGAGCTGGCTCCTAATGCATTTAATTGAAATGTCCTGATATAATGTGCTTTTAAGTCTTCTTATATTGGCATCCACAGTACTGCCTCTGTGAAAAGAGAAAGGCTTAACTTCTCAAAATCAAGGTTTCTGTCTCTGGAGAGGGACAGCTTGTCACTTCACACATTCTAAAAGCAGTCAGATCAGTTTGCTGTTTTTCCTTTCAGTAAAAATGGCTTTGATTCCTCAAAGTTGTAGAAATTTAGCTGTCTCCAAGTACCAAAGGACAGTGCCCTTTAGCCCTCTCAGCTAATCACAACAGAGACACAACAAGAGGTGTGGAGGAAGTGAACAGAACTGTGGTTTAGATTTAGCTGCCACAGTCTGGCGTGGCACAACAACGCCGGGGTTATCCAATCAGCTGTCAAGGGTTGAAGGGTTGAAGGGTTAATTTATTTATCATTATACAACACAGGGTTGTATACCGAAATGAAAGTGGTCCCTTCATGCTACACACCAAAAAATCTTTGTCTATTGTCTTTTAGTATCCTTTGGGCTCTGCACAGGCACCTCACCTCACTGATCAACGAGCGCCTTGGTTTTGTTGACGTTGAGCAGTAGGTTATTCTCTGTGCACCACTCTGCAAGATTGTTGATTTCCTCCCGATATGAATTGCCATTGTTGTTTATAACCCGGCCGATGATGGTGGTGTTGTCCACTAACTTCACAACAGAGTTCTCTCCTTGTTGGGGATTGCAGTCATGGGTGCACAGCGTGAACAGGAGGGGGCTGAGCACACAGCCCTGGGGGGCTCCGGTGTTGAGCACTAGAGTGGAGGAGGTGTGACCGCTAAATAGGAACATTCTCTGTTTGTGAGGAAGTCCAATATTGAGTTGCAGAGTGTAGTACTCAAGCCCAGAGTGCTAAGTTTCATGGGGGAGATTGTGTTGAATGCTGAACTGAAATCAACAAACAGCAAGGTGCGTGAAGACTGGGAGGAGGGCAGTGGAGATGGCATCCCCTGTGGATCTGTTTGTTCTGAATGCAAACGGGTGAGGCTCCAGGCTGGCTGGGATCTTGTCTTTAATGTGCTGAAGAACAAGTTTCTCAGAACACTTCAGAATGGGGATGAGTGCGACAGGGTGGTAGTCGTTTAGATGAGACACTGCAGACTTTTTAGGTACAAGAACGATGGTGGCTGTCTTGAAGCAGGTGGGAACATTCTCTTGTGACAGTGAGATGTTAAAAATGTCAGTGATGACATCAATTAGCTGGTTGGAACAAGTTCTTAGTACACAGCCAGGGATGTTATCAGGCCCAGCAGTTTTACTCATATTCTCTCTCAGCAGGGTTTTTCTCACATCCACTGTGGATACTGACAGTGGCCGGTTTTCTGGAGGTGAAGTAGATTTGACAGCTGACTCTTTGTTGAGGAGATCAAAGTGAGCATAAAATGTAAAACTCATCTAGCAACGTGGCCTTATACACGACGGGGGAGCGGGGGATGTTCTGGATTGCCTGCCACATGTCTTTGGTGTTGTTGGTGTTGAGGTCTCTCTCCAGTCTCTCCTGATTTCTTCGCTTTGCCTCCTCGATGCCAGCTTTCAGTCTTGCTCTGGCAGTGCTGTATGCTTCCTTGTCACCTGACTGAAAGGCAGCTTTTTTGGCTCCGGATAGGGCCTTCATTTCACTTCACTGGCTTTCTGGTTGGGGAATGATTTTCTTTTTTTTGTGATCATCACATCATCAACACATTTGCTGATGTATGATGTCACTGTTGATGTGTATTCCTCAAGTGCACTCAAAATAGTCCTGCAGAGCTGCTCTGTCCACACTTTTTTTTTTCTGATGATTTGAGCCTTTTAATCAGCTGTGAGTAAGTAGGCAGGAGAAGCAGGGAAATATGGTCTGATTGACCAAAGTGGGGGCGGGGGAGGCTTTGTAGCCGCCAGAAATGTTTGTGTAAACATGGTCCAGGGTATTGCTTCCCCTGGTGGGAGTGTGGACATGCTGGTGGAATTTAGATAAAACAGTTCTGAGGTCTGTTGATTAAAATCACCAGCTACAATAAAAATAGCATCCGGCTGTTTTGTCATATGACTGCTGATGACCTCATACAGTTCCTGTACTGCATTATTTGAATTTGCATCTGGGGGAATGGAAACAGCAGCAACAAAAACACTGGTGAATTCTCTGGTCAGATAGTATGGTTGACATCTTTATATTAAAACTCGACATTTGGGAAACATTGTCCATTAACTTTGATTACATTTGAGCATCAAGCATGATTGATGTAAACACAAAGTCCGCCTCCCCTAGTCCTACCAGAGTCTTGTCGTCACGGTCACGGTCTGCCCGTCAAGTGCAATAGCTTGATCCAGGATGTTGTGATGGAGCCAGGTCTCTGTAAAGATCTGTGCACAACAGTCACTGATTTCCCATTGCTGAGTTAGCCTGAGTCTTATTTCATCCATTTTATTTTCCTGAGACCAGACATTAGCCAGAAGTAGGCTAGGTCCAAGCTCTTATCCCGGCTCTCTTATCCCTCTTCCTGGGGCTCTTTGTTGTGCTTCATGTGGGTTCTTTGGTATTCATAATTTATTCATATGCATTTAATTTCTTCTAATCAAGATACAGTGGTACAGTCTTATAGCTTAAGATGACTTGAGGTATTTTCTGCATTGTGAAGGCAATGTGTAAAGACTTCTGCTATAAATTCTCTCACTCATATGTATACTCTGCCAGCAGTATCAAAGTTCACTCTTTCCATCTGTCACATACTTCTTGCTGAAACACAAAGCAGTGCATGCCCTCAGGAAAAGGACTCAGCAAACTAATCCAGTGTGCTCTGTGTGTTGCAGTGTGGAAGGTGATGCTCCAGGCAGCGAGGTGGGCGCCTCTGTGGACCCCATCAGCGGCTACAGTTGCGTCCCAGTGACCCACAGCAGCGGGCTCGGCCCTGACCACCTGGACAGCCAGCTCTACGGACACATCTTCCTACCTGGCCACCTGCGGCCTCGCCGACCCAAGCTCCAGCACTCCCAGTCCATCCTCCGCAAGCAGGCAGAGGAGGAGGCCATCAAGCGCTCCCGCTCACTGTCTGAGAGCTACGAGCTCTCATCAGACCTACAGGACAAGCAGGTGAGGGGGGATACACAAAGACCAGGACAGAGGTCTGTAAACATCAAATATAGGGGGTGATATGTTTGAAACAATATCACATTATTAATAAGAACAATACATATCATGGTACAGAAAATGCAACATCACATGTAAAATAATGAAAATTATCTTGTGTATTATATCAGATTTAACCCAAAACAAAACTTTATACCTTCAATTGCTAATAGTTTTAGTTTGGAATTATTGTTTATTTGCTTGAAATCATTAAAGCTGCACTAAACAATATTTTTGTATTAACAATGGGACAAATTACTGTGTGTAATGTGAAATGTGTGTCTTGTAGTGACAAACCCTCAGAGAATTATCACCCAACTCTGCAGTTTAGCGTAACACTACAGAGTGTTTCAGTGTCTTTTAGCCAATTGTTTTGGTTTTCCAGCCTGCAGCGTTACTGTTTTGGTTCAGTCTCATCCACCTCCAGCAGCAACAGACAACTGTTTTCAGTACACTACCTACAGCACCAAACAGACAAACAAAGTTAGCAACTACAGTAGCTGGTTAACATAGTGGACTATATAACAGTTAAAGAGAGATGGGGCCCATAACAAAGTAAAAGAAGGGTGAAGTGGACTTTTGTCAGGTCACCAGAAACCTGCTAGATGTGTAAGTAGGGTTAGGCAAGGAATCAGATGTTCAAAACAGCACACAATGAATTTGTTCCTACCATACTACTTGACCTGCATGGATGGACAGAGGAACATATCTCCAAAAAATCCAGTAACAAATAAATGCAGGAGTTACCAGAACCAAGATATCACAATACCGATAGACAATGTTTGATCTACATCTTACCAACAGTGTCATGTGCTTCAGTGAAATGGTACAAATTGTGCAAAACATCTCCACACTATATTATGTTTCTGACAATTCTGCCTCTAATTTTATTAATATCACTGAGTTTTTTAATCTCTCTCATCATGTATCAGGCCCTAAATACAACAAAGGGCATACTCTGGGCCTTGTTTTTACTCTTGGTTTGAATATTGATTATTTATTTTCCCATGATCTTTTTATTAGTGATCACAACTGTATTTTATTTGATTTCTCAGTTAATCTAGATTCATTACCCTGCTGTCATGTCACTAGCTCTCGCGCCTTAACCACCTTTCTGGTGATGCAGGAGAATGTTCAGCGCTGTTGGATCTCAGTGCAGCTTTTGACACTGTGGACCACCGTATCTTGGTTGAGAGACTTGGGCAGTGGATGGGTATCTCTAGGTTAGCCCTGCCATGGTTCTCCTCCTACCTCTCTGATAGGAGTTTTGTAGTTTCTGTTGGCAACCTCATCTGAAATTCTGTATTGTGGTGTGCACCAAGGTTCAGTTCTTGGTCCTATTCTGTTTGCCTTGTATATGCTTCCCCTTGGACAGATAATAAGGAATTTTAAAGGTATCTCCTATCACTGCTACACAGATGATATACAATTATATGTCTCATTTAAGCCTCAAAACTTAGCTAAATTATCAGTTTTAAATGTTAGAAAAAAATAATAATTTCTTACAGCTAAATGCAGACAAAGCATAAGTCCTTATTGCTGCCCCACCCAGTCTTGTCCCTAAGATAATGGATGGTCTGTGGTCTCTTACCTCGTCAGTTAAATTCTCCATAAGCAATCTAGGCGTCACTATGGACCAGGCTCTGACTCTGTCAAGTGTTTGATTCGTTCCTGTTTTTTCCTGCTGAAAAACATTGCAAAACTTTTATATCATCCCATCTTAACTACTATAACTCCCTCTTCACCTGCCTCAGCAAAACATCCCTGGATTGTATACAAGTGGTCCAAAAATGCAGCTGCTAGGCTCTTGACCAGGTCCTCCAAAAGGTCTCGTGTGACACCGATGATTTCTCTTCACTACCTTCCCATCAAATTCAGTATCCAATTCAAGGTTCTTGTGATCAGTTATGGAGCTCTACATGGTCAGGCACCTGCCTACATTAGAGATCTACTGCAGCCCTATGTCACCAGCAGGTCTCAAAGGTCCTCTGATGTAGTGATGTGTCGGTGGCGAGCAAGTCAACTCTATGAGTCGGCTCTTTTAAGTGAACGATGGGAGCCGGCTCCCATCTGAGAGCCAAACGCACATTTAAAGATGTAGTCTACGATTCCAATCCAAAACAATTTTTGTCAAATTGAAGCTTCTCATGGTGCATAAATGATATAATCGTTATAGTCAAGTTAAGTCAAGTCAATTTCATTTATATAGCCCAATATCACAAATCACAATTTGCCTAAAGGGGCATCTGTACAGCATACGACACCCTCTGTCCTTCGACCCTCGATTTGGATAAGGAAAAGCTTTAATGTAATGATCTAGTCCATTTAGTTTAATGTACACTATTACATTACATTTATTTAGCTGACGCTTTTATCAAAGCCATCATCAAAGTGACTTACAGTAAGTGCATTCAGCTATGTGGATACAAACCAAAAATTGCAAGAATCATGCAAGTACATCAACTTCATCAAATATGCTGAACTGCTTCATAGTCTAAGTAGTCTTGGAGCATCCAAGTGCTGTGCATTTATGACACCAACTTTCCTTCTCTTACTGCAGGTGGAGATGCTAGAGCGTAAATATGGTGGGCGTTTCATAACCCGGCATGCAGCCCGCACCATCCAGACAGCCTTCCGCCAGTACCAGATGAACAAGAACTTTGAGCGTCTTAGAAGTTCTATGTCTGAGAACCGTATGTCCAGGCGGATCGTCCTATCCAATATGAGAATGCAGTTTTCCTTCGAAGGACCTGAAAAAGTCCACAGCTCCTACTTCGAGGGAAAGCAGGTCTCGCTAACAGATGACGGCACCAAAATCGGCGCACTGCTACAGTCAGAGCATGGTGGGGAGATCGGCATGCAGGCCAAGACCCCCACGACACAGGGTGACTTCACAGATGCTATCACAGAACTAGAAGATGCCTTCTCTAGGCAGGTGAAATCACTAGCTGAGTCCATAGATGATGCTCTAAACTGTTGTACTCTGCATGGTGATGACAACCAGTCGGAGCCAGGGAGAGGCCACCAGGATATGGACAGGGAGGTCAGCTGCCAGGTGAAACCCTCCCACAGCGCTTCAGAACACAGCAAACTGGATGAGATGACGGCATCTTACAGCGATGTCACCCTTTACATTGATGAAGAGGAACTGTCACCACCACTGCCCCTGTCTCAATCTGTGGACCGGCCCTCCAGCACAGAATCAGACTTGCGTCAGCGCTCGCTCAACTCTTCCCAGGACTACTGGTCACTGGTTCATAAGGATGACAAGGGGGACACGGACACCAGCTGCCGAAGTACACCATCTCTGGAGTGCCAAGAGCAGCGCTTGCGAGTAGACCACCTACCCTTACTGACCATTGAGCCTCCAAGTGACAGCTCAGTGGAGCTGAGTGATCGTTCTGACCGCAGCTCTCTGAAGAGACAGAACGCCTACGACCGGAGCCTCACCAACCAGCAGAGCAGCCCCAAACACATCAGCCACAGCCTGCCACCCCGAGGGCCTTCCAGAGAAGAGGACGCCACCCGCCATCGCCCACGAAAACTGGAGGCCCACCTGGCCATCAACGGCACCACAAACCGGCAGAGCAAGTCGGAGTCTGATTTCTCTGACGGCGACAATGACAGCATCAACAGCACATCCAACTCCAATGACACCATCAACTGCAGCTCTGAGTCCTCATCCAGGGACAGCCTGAGGGAGCAGACGCTGAGCAAGCAGACGTACCACAAAGAGACTCGCAACAGCTGGGACTCACCTGCATTCAGCAATGACATGATCCGCAAGAGGCACTACCGCATTGGCCTAAACCTGTTCAACAAGTATGTACACTCCACTACATAAGATCCATTAACAAACTGCTCACACGGAGCCAGACACAATCTGATACACATTACATACCCAATTACCTATGATTTAGAGAATGTTTTTTGTTGAAGAACCCAACATGAAACTCTTATGTACAATAAATATGCAGTGATGTTGCTTGAAACACGACTGTCTGTTGTACTTAAGGTGCAAACAAGTCTGGGACTCATTATGCTCTTCATGCATAACGATTCATCTGAGCCTCTGAGATTCCATTTAATCATAGATGACTGTGGATTTGGTTTCTTTCAGAGCCATTTGTGATCAACACCGCAGAGAAAAGTAGCTCCCTCCTCCCACTTTCAGCCCTCATCCCGTTCCTCCCTGCCTCTCTAAATCCTGTCCCTCGTCTGACACACATTTGGCCAGGGGCAGAAGTGCAGTGGGATAATCATGGATTTGGATTGTGTCCTCACTCCTTCCCTTTTTGTCTCTCTCTCTCTCTCTCTCTCTCTCTCTCTCTCTGTCTCTCTCTCTCTCTTTCTCTACCCTCTCCTGTGTTTCCAGGAAACCAGAAAAGGGCATCCAGTATCTGATAGAGCGAAACTTTGTTCCAGACACCCCAGTGGGTGTGGCCCACTTCCTGCTCCAGAGGAAAGGCTTGAGTAGGCAGATGATTGGCGAGTTCCTGGGTAACAGACAGAAACAGTTCAACCGAGATGTCCTCGAGTAAGTTTGCAGCTAGCAATGTCTGTGTAATCTCTGATGCATTTGTATGTGCAGATGGATCATTTTGTCTCCACTCTGAAGATACTCTAAAACAGGCTTTTGATCTGATTTGACTTGCCAACTATGCCAGTGCACAGAATTATATTTTATGCAGACAGGTTATGGACAGATAAGAACAAGATTTTAGACAGGCGAATGCACTAATAAATATATATATTGTGATGGTTAAACAGCTTGTAATATAGTTTGTATATATATATATATATATATATATATATATATATATATATATATATATATATACACACACATACATATATATATATACTGTATATACTGTATATATACAGTATACAGTATATATATATACCGTATATACCTGGATTTCCTGTACTCCTCCAAATCATTCGAGTTGTAGGCGTCATTCCTTGCTTTAAATTTGGCACGGACTTCCCAGTTAGCCAGGGCTTCTGATTCGGGAATGTCCGTATAGTAATCCTCAGTATAACGGCATCGATACATTTGCAGATGTAGCCAATGACCGCATCCATGTACGTATGTGTCTATGTCGTTGTCACACATACCACTTCGTAGTGCTAATTTAGTTGCAAATAGAGTTGCCAGTTTGTGATCCACTCTCATTCAAACAGTCTTTGGAGTTTCTGAGTACTACAAAATGACTTGAGTTAAATCCACGAAATTAACAGAAATGAAATACATTCAGGAAATTGCTGTGATGCTCAGATAAACATATGGACCCCATTTAAAATCTTCAATGCTTTTGAGGGGGAAGGGAAGTTGTAAAGATCTTGTATTTTCCAGTAGTGATTCTTCGCATCATTCAAATAGCACCACTACTTTAGGCTTAGACATACTTATCTGAAACACACTTGAAGCACACCAGCTGTATCAGAGCCCATTGAGATTCAGTGGAGGATAAGGCCAGGAAAGGTCTGTCAGTTTGACAGGCAGATCTAAACAGCTCCTTGAGGAAATGTCTATAAATCTTGATATGCAAAGTATCAAGGTATCGGGGCTCTGGAGAGCAGAGTCACAGTCCTCACTTCAGCGAAGAAAAAGTTCTCAGGTCCTTCAGCAGAAAAATACTCCACATGAAAGTCCTGCATTAAAGCTGCACTAATCAGTATTTTTAAATGAACAGTGGGCAAGTGTGATGTTGAGTTTGTTGTGGAGTTCTTCCCCCAGGTGGCCAAAAAATGATTTGTTCTGCTTTAAATGGGCTGTATGTAACAATTTTGTTGCCAATGTGTGAACAGATTGTAACATAACTTAAAAAATGAGACCTTCCCAGACTTTCTTGGTTGATTGTAACACCCTGTAGACTGATTTCTTTGTAAGGACTCTGGGCGGTTTTGTGTGCTCCTGAGTGCCTTTCCTCTCTTCAGCTCCACTACAGAGTCAGCAGTGTGCAACACGAGCTAACGTTAGCTCTATGCTACTACTTTATATTTATACAGAATTTGTCAGATGACAAGCAAACAACTTTTAACATGCTTGTTTTCTGAATGGAGTTCGGATCGATCAGGGCTATGCTAACATTGTAGCTGCTCCATCAACATTCAAAATAACGTCATCTAGACCTGACAAAGCATGAATTCAGACTTTTTACAAATCAGCATCATGATGTAGTTATTTTGGCATCCTTTTGATTCGTTTATTGCAATTAAATCACAGCAAAATCAGTTTATTTTTGGATCATACCACTGTAGTAAGTTATTCCCATTTGAACCGGTTGTGTGTATTTTCCTATCCAAACTGATCTTCGCGCTCACCGCTGCTAATTGTGTGTTTTTCACCAGCTGTGTGGTGGATGAAATGGACTTCTCAGGTATGGAGCTGGACGAAGCACTCAGGAAATTCCAGGCACACATCAGAGTGCAGGGAGAAGCACAGAAGGTTGAGCGGCTAATAGAGGCCTACAGGTAAGAAAAGCTGGGGACACAACACATGACAGGGTTTCATTTCCCAAACCAGCTTAGACTCAATGATGGCTGGAACATGAAAATAATCAACCCAAATCACGCAGTTTTTCCACAGCAAGGAAAAGGGGCTTTTATCAACTTAGACCAACAAAGGATTATGTGACAGGATGATCATTACTGGGTTTATTGTCATGTCTAGTATTTACCACCAACATAGCATATACGAATAATAGATGGCAGCTAGCTTTGCACTATTTCAAAAACACCATTACCCACTAAAACAGAGGTGGCACCAAAAAGTGTGTTAAAGTTCCTTCAACACTCTGAGGAATAAGAGCATCAGTGCAGCTGTGCAAAGCCATTTTAAATCCAGACTTTGTTTGACCAGATCATTGCAGAAGATAATGTAGAGAAAATGAGTTTTAAAAAAGTTGAGGAAAACCTCCCTCAGGGCAGCTGATGGATGTTGTTTGTCCATCGTTTATTTCCTCCAAACCTCTGGCTGAAAGGTGCTCTCATGCCCACAGAGAATTTGCTTCGATCAGCACTGAGCAAGGACATTTCGGCCTCAGTAAGCACCGCAGTTACTGTTACACTGGGGAGATAACGATAACTGATCATCTGGCGCTCGCCTGCAGCCCAGTCCAGATATGATCATGAACTCACTTTATGGTGACTCAGAAAGCTGTTAAACGTCTGATGGCTGCAGGCTGTATTGACAGTGAGTGGTACTGTCTCAGTGTTCTCTCTAGTGGAGAGCTCAATATCAATATAAGTATTGATATTGATATTTTTGCCCATAAGTGGAACAGGGAACACTAACAGGGAAGGTTACTGATTTATTTTCCCTTGAAGCAAAGTCTTACTGTTACTTTGTCCTTTAACGAGGAACTTTCTGTCTCTCATGTTCAGTCAAATCTAATGTTAGTGCTGTGTTCCGCTCCAACTAAAATTTGAGTCCTGCTCACTTTTTGTGTAATAAAGTAAAAGGATCAAATCATTTTTGGACACATTAGTGTAAACAGCTTCTAACTACTGAGCCTCTGGGTGGCCGTTTCCAATGACATCCGTTGAGTGACAACTGAGAGCCGGCTTTGTTAGGACACACGCTGTCAACTTTCATGGTGTGCTATTGAATGGAAGACAACTTAATAAATACAGGGAATTATTTCCTCCTTATTCAACAAGCCACATAGTGTTATCTATCAACCATTAGCAATGTAAGCTGTGCCTTTGCAACATTCAACATTCAGGAAGACCCACTGTAATTTGTGTGAGTTTGTATTCCATGACTCTAACCATCCTGCGTTAGCACTGACTCCCATTAGATGTTACTTTTTGTTAATGTCCCTGCACACTCAAATGTATACATCCCACATTGTAGAAAGGACGGGGTCTTTTTTTCATGGGTCCAGATGTTTTGATGGCAAATGACCAGACAGTCCAAACTCACAGCAACTGGCAGTCCTGTGACCTCACCACTGTATGTTACTCTGTGACTCAAATCATGAGTCAAGGAGTAATGTAAGGAGTGCTGAAATCACAGATGGGGCAAAGTAACAGGTAACAACACCCAGCTGGTTATGTCTGTTAGCTTGTTGGAAGTGAAGAGATATATGGAACTAAATTTTAATGCCTGTCCACACAGATATTTTACCTACCTGGTAATTATAATTTTTACCAAATAATGACATAATTCAAACAAACACCAATGAAATATACATTGATTTCTTAGCAAAAAATAAATTCAGCCAGTTCAGTTTGACTTTAAAGTTTCTGTGTCCAATATCCTCTTTGCAGCCAACGCTACTGCATCTGCAACCCTGGTGTGGTGCGACAGTTCAGGAACCCCGACACCATCTTCATCCTGGCCTTTGCCATCATCCTCCTCAACACGGATATGTACAGCCCCAATGTCAAGCCTGAGAGGAAGATGAAACTGGAGGACTTTGTTAAGAACCTCCGAGGTACTTTGTTCTCCCTTCCTGCACCACGTCCAACTCACTGTCACAAAACCAATATTATCTTCAGACGCAGCTCCAAGGATAAATATTCACCACAAATGGAATTTTGTGCATGCATTTTGCCTTGATAAATGGCTCTGTCAATAAGGGGGTTTTTTTGTACGTCATGGCCAAGAAAGCTTTGCTGTTGAGGCAAAGCATTTTTAGTTGCTCTCAACAGATTTTGAGGGTATTAGAGGGGGCTTTGTGGCATGGCTAACTCATTTCTCTGCCTATTGGAGTGTCAGTAATTAAAGTACAGTATTGAGTGGAGGAGAAATACTAATCCCCAGAAAGCTCTGAAGGACATTTCTGTCTGTACCGTGAGAAATATGTGCTGTGCAGCAGTATGTAAGTAAATTCAGGGGTTCATCAGCTCTCATAAATCTGTGAATTAATCATTAATCCTTCTGTTTTTTTCTCTCTCTTTTCCTCTCATCCTCTGACAGGAGTGGATGATGGGGAGGACATCCCCCGAGAGATGCTGGTAGGGATATATGAACGTATTCGCAAGCGAGAGCTCAAGACTAATGAAGACCATGTGTCCCAGGTTCAGAAAGTGGAAAAACTCATTGTTGGAAAAAAGCCAGTAAGTTTGAGTTTGCCCTTGGGCTGCTGCACATAGAGTGTGACTACTTTTATCTTCCCCTCCATTCAAGAGCTGAATCTAGCAGGAGCATGCAGAACCAAATTACCCAATGCACCTCTGTGCTGTCACAGATAGCACTAGCTTATTCATGGCCAACATGCTCTAAAAACGAACAGAAATGAAAGAGCATTCTTTACCTGAACCTACATTCTTTGCTGTGTGACACATCAATTTTTTAGGGCTGGAGACCTTCATGCTCAATATGTCTTTTGCCCTAGGTGCTGGCCAAGAAAAGTGCAGTCTGACAAGCTCTGTAATAATCAATGCGATAAACAGCCTCACACCCAACGATCTTGAAGGTGTTTACTTGAAACCCCACCCTTCCCTTCGGTCCATTGATTTCATCAAACTAACTCTACTTTAGTGACACAAATCAGCAGAAGTCCGATGGAACTTGACAATCATAAAGGTTGATGATGATAAAGGTTGACACAAAATGGAAACAAAACATTAAAAGAAGGATTGTGAGGGACACATAGATGTTTGCTCTGTGATCCATAAAACTATTTTAACAATTTTAAATTTGGCCCATATTGTTTGTTGAACATTACGTGGAATGTCTTTTCTTTGATGTGTAGTGAATTTAAAAGTTCCCGTATGTGTTCACTGATCCCTGTAAAATGACTCGTGTATGTATCTCTCACTCCATAGATCGGCTCGTTACACCATGGTCTGGGCTGTGTAAGTATTACTCTTTCTGTCACCTACATCTTAGGGTTGGTAGGAAATACCCAAAGGCTTAATGGAACATTAATAATAATTAATCATAACATATGTAAACACTGTGGAATGTATAAAGTTATCTTTTTGTCAGTCAGTGCCTTGAAAGCCTCCTGTGAGGCAACAAGAGACCAACTCAGAAATGATACTGTATTGTGTGTGCAGGTACTATCTCTACCCCACAGGAGACTGGTGTGTTACTGCAGACTTTTTGAAGTGCCCGACCCCAACAAACCACAAAAGTTGGGCCTGCACCAAAGGGAGATCTTCCTCTTTAATGACCTGCTAGTGGTACGGCAGACATTATTCTTCCACCGCATTGAGAACACACTTGGGCATTCCACTGAAAGAGTCTAAACCAGAGTATATGCTATGGTTTTTTCATAGGTTACTAAAATTTTCCAAAAGAAGAAGAACTCTGTGACGTACAGCTTTCGGCAGTCCTTCTCACTTTATGGCATGCAAGTGCTGCTCTTTGAGAATCAGTGTAAGTGCCATGGAGACTTTTGTGTAAGCTCTTTCTAAAGGCGTAAGTATGTTTCAAACAAACTGGTTTGTACGAGAACATGAATAAAGTCATATGTGTTTATTCATAGAGAGGGACGATACATAATAAATGGTAGCAATGGGGATGACAGCGTACGCTTTCAGACAGTCTCTTCTCAAAGGAACTCATGGTGTCGGAAGTAGTTGTGTGACGTTGAGAGAGAAGTCTAAACTCTGCATAGGTAATCATTTCTGCACACCTGGCCAATTGCTGCATGAAGTGGACATAGTTGTCGGATTGTTGGTTTTAGACAAAAATTGACAGATGCCCAATTCTGATGTTGGAAAGGTATGGAGTGAGGGGCTTTCAGACAGTGTTCGATGATCCAACAAGCATTTCATTTGAAGCATACTGACACCTTAATGTCATGGTAGCAGAAGTTTTGTCTGTTATTGAAACAACCCTTATTTCTGTAGTCTCCCCTGGAGATCTGTCTATTTTGTGTGGAAATGGGTTAAAGTGTTGATATCGTCACTCTTTAGATTATCCCAATGGAGTCCGTCTGACCTCGGCCATTCCTGGAGCTGACATCAAAGTCCTCATCAACTTCAATGCACCCAATCCTCAGGACCGCAAAAAGTTTACTGATGATTTGCGAGAATCGATTGCTGAAGTCCAAGAGATGGAGAAGTATCGGATAGAATGTGAGCAAAAGTTTTATGTTTTTCTCTACATACTATATCTGCACTCAACAAATATCCATCTTTGAACCAGACTGTAGTCTTACATCAGTTCAAACATAAAATTACAAAAGAGAGAAGTCTGTATTCCTGTTGACAATGCATATGTGTCTCCTGCACAGCTGAGCTAGAAAAACAGAAGGGAGTGGTGAGGCCCAGCATGTCCCAGAGTTCAGGGTTAAAGAAAGATACAGGCAACGGCAACCTGAGCCGAACAAGCCTCGACGACAGCTACGCCATTGGTGAAGGTTTGAAGAGGAGCGCCCTCAGCAGCTCCCTACGTGACCTCTCAGATGCAGGTAAAAATACTCTCAAATCAATAATCTCAAGTCTCATCCCTCTGCTAGACAAATTAGAGTGTATACCTGAGCTGGATGCTGGCATGATACTATTCACTCCTTTGGGATTTTAATTGATTTGGAAACTTGGAAGAAGCTGAGTTCCTGTACAGTTCTGATTTGGATGGTAGCCACTGCAACTGCTAATGAAGAGCCTCTTAGTGAACACACCCCCTGAGCCATGAAGCCAGTGAAGGAAGGAGATAGAGATGGGTGTGTTTGCTAATGGGCCCAGGTGTAATTTACTAGAGGCTACCAACTAATAATCCTGCATCACTGGCAGCGCTATGTAGGTCACTGCGATCAATTTGAGTGTCTTAGCGGTAAGAGGAATTAATGTTGTGGGGTTGATTCAGGCAGGGTGTAGAGAGTTGCCACCACACTGCAGAGCTGCTCTGCACAAACACACACAGTGGCCTCACAACAGGGTTCAGGCTAGTAAAGCAACATCAGAGACTGAATGGAGCTGTTTGTTTTTGATCAGTGCTTTTGATGCTTTTTGAATGAGACACAACTAGTAGCAGGCTTTATAGAGCCTAACCAATATTGGATTTTGGACGCCTATATTTCCTTTAGGCGCTGTTTGTGCATCACTTAGTTCAAATTAAATTATTTACAAGTATTTATTTAACAATTTGAGGTTCATTTTGGTACACATAAAAGTCATTCATATTAATACATCTTCCTCTACCCTTTAAGGGGAGCTCCACTGATTTTACAGGTTTACACAAGGTCAGTTTACCAGTCATGGCGAGTGCTGCTTAGCCTGTGAAAACAGTTGACTAATGCCTTCTGTGGCTCTGGAGGAGCTTTGACAAGTCCAGGAAAATAACCCTTATGATGTCATAATGATGTTACCGGGGTAATCTCTGCTTGGGTTTGGAGACTATAAATTCTTAATAGAAATAGGGTCTAATAGTATTATTGGTTGCATTATGGCAAATGTAGGATCCAGTGTTTTTGGAACGTGACTCATACTCAGAACTAAAATTCAGCATATCTCGGCCACTGCTGCTTTGATTTTGACCACTCTTTCTTAGTCTCGCAACCTAATGGATGTGAAATGCTAAATTGCAGGAGTACCCCTTTAATGCAGATTGCAAGCTTTGTACTGATGGGAAGGTCTCTTGCCAGCTGTGCCTCAAGTTGCTGTGTAGACACGTAAAGTAATTGTCAAGCCTTAGTTATCCCAGAGGCAAACCTTGCTGTGGAGTTGTAGCAGTGACTTGCTTCTTCCCTTTCCTTTAGTCCTTATTCGCCTCCCTCTGCCATACAGACAGTCTGCTGCTATCTAGTCATGTGCCATTTTTGTCACCTTAGGGTGATAGCGCCCAAACCACGTCCTAGACAGAAGGGATATGTGTACCTTCACATGTTAACCAGGCATGTCTAATTTGTCATGTTACATGTTCTGGGCAGGCAAGCGTGGGAGACGCAGCAGTGCAGGATCACTAGACAGCAATATGGAAGTAAGTAGGACGCAACTGATGCTGAGCTGTCCTCTGACTTTATGTTGTTCACTCCGAACACACAAGTTCCTGTTTTTTGTTTCTTTGTAGTTTGACTTTTTTTTGTTTTGGTGGTGTTTTTGTTGTGAGCATCTTGGTCACTGTGCATGCATTGGGCTGAACGGAAATCATCCGCTGTGGCTGACACGTTAACGCTTGGTGTTCACAGCATGACACGACTAATAATACTCCCGACTCACATTAGAGCTGCTCTGTGTCGATGTTAGACTCTCACCTTTGAGTCATCCTCTCTTGTGTAGTGGGTTAGATTTTTAGCCATTCCCTGAATTTTGTCCTTTTTTTGTTCATTTGAAGTGAACCTGGCTGTGCCTTGTCAGTTCCAGCTACTGCATGCTCACATAGTTTGAAGGGACCGACTCGCATCGCTTCCTTTTATTGACCCCTGACCTCGACAAGAAGTTCCTCTCCTTTCCTTTTATACTGTCACACTTGGCCGACAGTGTCTTGCAGTGAAAGAATCCAAGCATGGAGGCACAGATGTAAAACTATTAAGGTTTACACTCAATCTGCGTGACCAGTGTATGTGACTAGCTGAGGTAGCTTGATTTAATTGTTGAAAGCCAAAATGTTTTAGGTTCTTCAGCGCTAGATTGAATCTGGAGCTGTTGCCAGAACGAGGACATTTACACAATATGTATCAATAGATTTACTCTCATCTTTTTGGTCATTGTGGTCATTTAAAAAAAGGAATACCCTGTCGTAAAAAATAATCCAGGTTCAAGGTACGGCAGAGTATACAACTGAAACCTAAAAACATGGTGCCTCCCTACTGTCAGAGCAGTCCAACAGTATCATAAATCCTCCAGAAGTTTATGAACAAATCATTGCAAGGGTCAGGCTGCTCTGATCAGTTTAGTCAAACACATTAAGTGATAATTTATGAAAACACATGAGAACATCATGACTCTAGATATTGGTGTCATCGGTGAATAGTTCAGTTTGCATGTTATGCATGGCTCTGAAAGATCTGCTTAATTTCTCTAACAGAACCTTGTTTGTAACCATTGTTTTGATTTAACTGCTCTCTATCTTGTTATACTGTACTATTGTTCCCTTGTAAAAAATCCTATCAAGTCCTTTTTGTTTGTCTTGCTGAGTGGGAATTAAGAAACATCACAACACATCAACTCAGTAGTGCACTTACAGTGAACCTGAACTTGACAGTTGAACACCGTACTGCATACTAATGTGTACTGTAAACAGGCTGTTCTATTAAGGCTCTGAAGTGGGGGCACAAAGGGTACTGTAGCCTTGGAAACCAAATATAATAGTGACAGGAACTAACAACAGCATCAGCAGTCAGAGAGAGAGTCTGAAGACTTAGAAGCGGTTTGTCTGCTCATGACAGTGCAGATACCGCAGGCTCTTAGGAGCTCAGCAAGCTCAGCCTCCAAACCATTTAGAGAGAGTCAACCGTGAGATGTTAGCATGGATAAACAAACAAAGGCAGTGAACCAGAAAAGGAAATGGAGAAGCTTTTCCACAAGGTAACACAAGCAATCCTGTGAGATCTGAGATCAGCTGTAGCTGGTCATGCAGTTGTTGGTGCTGCTGTGTGAAGAATTCGACAAGCCTGTGCACACTGCAGAAGCCAAAACTAGTGGGGTTACATGTTTTCTTTCTACAATGTCTTGTGTCTGTTGGTCCTTCATTTTTGTCTGCTGTTCCCCACTGGAGAGCAAGAGTAGTCGTAGTAGAGTGTCTTTCTGCTGTGTCTCTGTTGTGATCCCACTGTCCTCTCTCTTGCAGGGATCCATCATTAGCAGTCCTCACATGCGGCAGAGAACCCCCTCCAGTCGAGACTGCCCGTCCCGCCACAGCGGCCAGTCCCTGCCCAACTCCTCTTCACTGCTTGGATCTTTGTTTGGCACCAGGCGGGTGAAGTCCCCCAGCCCTACCCCACAGCCCCTGCACCCCACTCTTATCTCCCACACCCCTCACCCCGCCAACCTGCACCACACGGCCCGGGTGGAGACAGACACACCGGTCCCCATGCACCCGCACCACGCCCAGTTCTGCCACATGACCCAGAACCCCCCACCTTACCACCACCACCATCACTACCACCCGCCGGCCCACTTGCAGCACTCTCCACACCAGTACCACCCGCCCCCTTCTCACGGCCAGCAGCCGCCCTACCCAACTCACGCACAGCACGGCCATGGGAGCCACGTGGCACACTCCTCCCACCCAACTCACGGCCCCCACCACCATGGCCCATCGCCAGCACCCTCCCAGGCTCCAAGCAGCACCAAGCCCAAACACAGCGGCATCAGTACAGTGGTCTGAGGCACACAGGGGCTTTGTGGGCTCTCTGACTGACTTTTGATTTTATTCCAAAGCTCTCAGCTGACGAGACGGTCTCACTGTGCATCATTGGTCTGGGGATGTGAAGCCAGAGGAGATTCTGTGCCTCCTTCAGCATTTTTTGTTACACTCGTCACTGGGGCAGTTTATTCAATATAAACACATTTCTTCTCCGGTTGCTCCTTCCATTTAATTTCAGGTCATAAGTCATGTCTGCCTGCTTCAAGAGCATGTGCAAGACCACAAGAAGTGTTTCTCCTCAGTAAATTAAAGGAACATGATCAAATATCTTGCTACTACTATTTTATAGAAGAAGTAAATAGTAATCTTGACTAATGTCGAGGTCATCCTCAGCAGTAGCTGTATGAGTGTTTAATGTAGCAGTAGCTCACAGTGCACTGTGATATCTCTGTTAGCAGTGATAAATGTGCCAATTATTGAAGCATTTACTAATTTAGTCGCAAAAATGCTTCATGTATATTGTGCATAGTATTTTGTAAAATAATAATATTAACTATTATTGTTATGATTATTATTATTACAGAACAAATGGCATCAATTCAAACTCTCAGTATTATACTGTATTCGCACATAAGTGGCGTAGTTTCACTGTTAAGAAAAGCTTTTAATAGTTAGGCAATTCACTAAGCTGGAACACTGCATATGGTTGCCTTTGAGTTAGAACTCTGTTAAGATTGCTGAAGGCCGGTGCAGACGTGCACACTGGCCTGCATACAGTCTCATCCACACACTTTGGTTCGGAGTCGTCTCTCCTGCTCTGGAAAAAGGAAGCACAGCGAGCTGCTGAGCAAACAGATTCATCTGAATTTCCGCCCTTCAGTACTGGCTGCTTGGCCGCCATCATTTTATTTTTTTAACTATTTTTTTAGAATCCAATGAACAATATAAAATGCTCTATATGTTGTACTGCAGCCTGGTAGGATTTTTAAAGTCCATTCTGCAGGAGGAGGAGGAGGAGGAGGAGGAGGAGGAGGTTTTTGGTGTTTTTCATGGAAACCGGAGGAGTCTGTGCAAACTGTGTAGCAGGGAAATGGCAAGATGACTGTTTAAATGTCTCTCCTGATGTGGAAGCTCTCAGCTGGCTGAGTGTGTCCTGTCCCTCTTTGGTTTCATTGTGCATCTCTTGAGCAGCGAGCGTGTCATGCAGTGCTGTTTACTCCCTCGATCTGACTTTTCCTCTGAGCTACACAGACACCACAGTACAAAAGTCAATAATTATCATTCTGTGATGGTGATAGCACTCTTATGCTTCGCTCACCACAAATGGCAGTTTTATATCAATCAAGTCTCTCACATATTATGGGATGGTTGTACCTTCCAGCCATCCTGTGCGCAGTATCTGTGGTGTGTGCAGAGCGGAGGCAAGGGGCTGGTGTGCCGGAGCATATTATCTGTTGAGTCATAGACACAGCACTTGTTCTACAGTACTTAGTTGATATCAACGGCAGATGTTAGTCTGTATCTGCTAAAGACTATGAGATGGGTTTTTTTAAACTTGTATGTGCAATATGTATTTACTTTTTTGTCTAAGAGCAATTGCTATCTGGTGGTTGTTCCATTTTGTTTAGTTCTGTTAGTTTTGTCTTTTTTCCCCCAACGTCCTTTGTCATTTCTTCCTCAATGTTTCAGTGAAGTACAAGTATCCACATGGATTTGGAGGGACTGGACCTTCCACACTGAAAAAGAACATCAAAGAAAATAATTGCATGTAACAATGTATTTCGAGGCTATTTTCTAACTATTGTATATTCCCAATTATATCAGTGTTACAGTTGACAGTTAAAAATGAATGGTAGATTAGTTTGGACTTTGGACAATTACAGCTAACTGAAGCCAATTATATATTTGTGTCACCCCAGAGGATAACTAAATCTGTATCTTTTCCTGATCCACATACAGTAGTTTACTGGATCTTAAGTGTACAACAGTAGTTAAAGCTGGGTGTTATCACAGCTGTGAGAGTAAAGAGAGAAAAGGTGTGATGAAAGATGTACTTTGTCATCTGGGAATCAGAGTGATAATGTACAGACAGCTGTGAGCACAATTAATGGAACTCTTTAATCTTCATCTGTTTCTGTCAATGGCTCACACATAACTTGTCAAGTGATATCCAGTAGATCAGTATTCTTATATACTTCTTTCCTCAGGTTTTCAAGGTACTACTGTCTAATAAGGTTTATATGTTATAACTAATTTATTTGATTAATACAGTTAATTAACTGTTAAAGGCATAACAAGTAGGATTTTCCTAAAAAACAATGTATAGACTCATACAAAAATAATCCCTCTCAATCATCACTTATGACCCACTAGAAGTGTGTGGTGGTGTCTGTATCTGCCTGCATTTTCTTATTTTGCTGTGCTCAGGACGTTTCTGGGCATCAACCTTTGGGCAGTGGTGTGTAGCTCCCTGCCCATAACAGCGTGCAGGGTGTGAGGGGTGGGACTCTATAAAAACGTAGCGACCAGTAGCCAGATTGTAAGCACGTGGGACCACCAGAAGCGCAGGGAGCCGGGGAGGAGGGGCCAACTTTGAATGTTGTGTTTTCAAACAGCAACCGACAAATCCTACTTGTTATACCTTTAATAAGTAATTTACTAGTGATTTATAAATCAGTAATAAGTCATTCATAAGGACAACTTTTGGGTTGTCACATGTGTCATGTGCTGGCAAAGGCAGTGAAGAAGAAGACTGCAAACTAGCAAACATCAATGTAAACATTGTACAATGTAAACTATACCTAAAAATGGGCTTTGTAAATGTATCATGAGGAAGTAAAAGATCTCAATATGTCTGTTTGACCTTGAGGATATACATAATGCACTGAATGTAAACATAACTTTTGTTCATTTGAAAGAAAACTCCACAGGTTTAAGCAGCTTTAAGTGGTCAAACAGTCTTCATGATGAACTAAAGAGCTGAGTAAAAAGACAAAAGCAGGTGTCATGCTGGGCAGGGTTCCCCGCAGTGTTTTATAGTAGAAGTGGGCCACCTCACCTTAACATCATATAAAATGTATTCATGTTTATGGAATAACCTTCTGGGAAAAGAGCACAGGTGCTATTTCTCACCATCATCACAAGATGAGCATCAGGATCTGGGCGGCTTACCACCTGTGCTAAACAATTCTGGAAAAAACCTTGCTGGAGGAGGATAAACACCTGCCAAAGAGATTTTTCACAACCTGGAAAACCAAATGTTCTTCTTATCAATAGCTTATTACTGATCTATAAAGCATTAGTAAAGTATTTATTAACCATTAAGAAGCCATTAGTTACAACTTATAAACCCCCTATAAAGGGTGCCTTATTAGACAGTGGTACCGTTTTCAAAATATCTCTCATGATCCAAAATGTATTTTGCAGGCTTTATGTACTGTAAGCTACTCTAAAATCTAATATTTTACTCTGACCTGTGAAATATATAGCATTAACAGATATACAGCATCCAGCATAGTTTAGGTTTCTACAGAGTCATAAAAGTGCCAATATCAAGTGGTCATTACATTTTACATCAGTTTTATTACCAAATTGGAGACCAAATTTATTCGACCCACCATAACGCCAAAATTGACCCATCACAACTTGTCTTCAGACCAAAGTCTGATTACTAACTATTTATTAAAGAATAATGGTGCAGACACCAGCCAAGAAGAAACGTAGCTTTATTAAATATTGATGGTTCTCCAATGCTGAATCAGATCCAGTTCCTTCAGGCGACTGATCTATTGTAAAACCCATCCAGATTCCGTGTGAGGTGCTTTGTTGCATGCCATTGATGCCTACCGTTTTCTTTTCCTTTTCTTTTTCTCTTTTTTTTAAGTGTTGTTCTATATAGCAGCGGGCTTGACTAGACCCTAAACTTTCAATGTAGCTTTGATTTCTCTGACTGATGCTTGTTTACATTTAGATGATTTCTGGCCTACTAGTGTGTCTTTTCATTTAAAGTTGTGTCATTCTACTCCGGCATGCATTTCACCTCTATTTCCACTGTACAGTATAAAGACATGGCAGTATACTGCTGAGTGTAAATAGCAGATCCATCTGGGGAAATCTAATATAACTTGATGACGAGGGTTTGAAAGGGAGGAAACATTTTAAGGTGTGGGAGGGTAGTAAAGAATAAGAAAACATATGTAAATAGTCTGTAAAATATTATTATTATTATTATTATTATTATTATTACTACTACTACTACTACTGCTCAATGTCTGCAGTTACATTGAAGCTGCATTCCTGCTCCCCTCTGATATTTACATAATCATCAACTGCTTCTCTCTGCCTCCGACAGGACTGAATTATCATAGGATCTAGAGATGAACAGCCAACTGTTACACAGTTAACACCGCTTCTGACTTATTTCCTGAGACGCTCCTGTTCTCTCATACTCACAGCCCATTTTTGAAGTCACAGGGAAAGGAGGAGTGCTCTTATTTTATTATGCATTCTGTTTCTAAGTAGACAAAATCCTATTGATGTAAAACTAGTACTGTGACGATGTTGAGAACGCAAAATAAAGCGATATACTGTAAAACCTGAGCTGCTTGTGAGTGTCCCTACTTTGTCAAAGAATGCAATTTCTTGGTCTCAGTTGAATGACTGGGTAGGTCTGGGAGCCATACTTTCTATAGGCTTTTCTAAATGTGGTGGTAGAGTCCCACCACATTTAGGCTTTTCTACCTAGAAGTGGTTCTATAGTCCTAAACCCTTAAACGGGTCCTAGAGTCCTAGGATCACACTCATGGAGGTTTTCTATCTTAAAGTGGTCCTAGAATCCAGACTGTACTTATACAGGTTTTTGTTTTTTAACAAAAAATGTATGTTGCTCTGGAATCCCAGAACTGCACTTGCTGCATCGGTCTTTCTACTTAAAAAAAAAGGGAAACCGTGTCACTTACATATATAGCTAGGCTCTTCTACCCAAAAGTGGCCCTAGAGTCCTAGAGCTTCGCTTTAAAAGGCTTTTTATACTTACAAAAAGGTAAGTGGTCCTAGAATCTTTGGACCACACTTATATAGGCTTTTCTACTTAAAGGTGGCCCCTGGTGCTTTTCTACCTAAGTGGGAAATGCTTCACAATGCCTTGCACATAATCAGTCAGTTCAATCAATTAATTATTTTGTGTAAATTTTATCCCCCAATATAGTGCTATGCTATAAATGCTATTTCAGAGCATTCTCTAAACCTACAATGTGTCATTTGTGTGTAATTGTAGAATGGAAACTCCTCTTGGGGTCATTAAAAGGATCCTTAGGTCAATCCACCCTTCCCATAATGCAACCAATATATTTTGTTAGACCCTCCCTGCTTGGTAAATTAGCACGTTTTTGAAACTCCACACCCACAGTTTGTAACGTAGGCTCTCTGTGTAGCCTCCTGGCTCAAGCTGAGATAACTCTGGGAGATTTTTTTCTAAGACTTGACAAAGCTGCCTCCAGAACCACAAAGGACATCATATAGACATAACACAGGGTGAGTAGTACTCTAACCTATTGCCATGACAAGTAAATTGACATTTATGTGTAACATTGGTTGGAGTTTCCCATTAAAATCCCCACATTCCAAGAAACAATACTGAGGGCTGACGTCTGCGTTCTCAGTGGATACACAGCCCTTCCCAAAAGTGACAAACATACAAACAAGTTCATGTTTCACTCCTCCTTCAGCTATTCAACAATATGGAGGCCATCTTCAGGGGCAGTGAGGCGTTTGTATAAACCTAAACAAAATTCTCTGGAAGTTGTCATTGCTGATGAAAGTCAAAACAACGGTACACTAATTATTTTCTCAGGCTTGCACAACCAAAATGCCAGGCTGTCTGCCTGACTGTGGCAGGTGGTCTGAGTGACAGTTTGCCCTGTTTGTCTGTCAGGCCCTTGAGGCTGGAGCTAAAAATAGATCCCAGCTTTGAGAGCCACATCCTCGGTGTCAGCAGGACAACGTCATCATGCGGCTGGGAGGGGCTGAGCACAGGGCTTCATTTCCTCTGCCAGCAAAGACTGGTTTGCATTATATAACTGTACGTTACAAAGATACTTACACAGACCAGCTGTCTTTTTTCTTATTTCTGTTTGTAGACAGATTGCTATTTATTTTTTTCACAGCATTTGATGTCTGTGTTGGAGGCTGTGATCCGTCTACATTTGTAACATCAGTTTTAAAAAACAAGTTCTCCCTCAGACACAGTTGTATTTCTTTCTTCTGCCTCCACTGCTCAGTAGTTCCTTTGTACATAGCGCCACCAAGCGGTGTTCTCGCACCAGTGTTATGCTGTTATGCTGTGTTCAGGTGCTGTCGGAAATATCACAATAGATGATGTAAACGGACTGCCGGCACACACGCGATTTTCTGTGACCCCCGACAGGGCCAGTACTGGGGACACTGAGGTCATGTCCTGATTGCCTGGGAGTAGTTGGACTTATGTCCGCTCCCTGTAGTTAGAAGACTGAAAATGTGAAAATCCCGTTTGGCTAATAATAGTGGGCGAAAGTGTTTTTTCACAGTGATATTGTGTGAAATTGCCGGAACTATTCTCTCTTTAAAAAGCAAAGCTTAAAATAAAAGATAAAAAACATCGCAGGCAAAAAAACTTTCAAAACTTACATTCAAAGATCATAAGCATAGGACGGGTATCGTGCAGGGAATGGTTGTCCATCATCTGTAAAGTCCAGTTAATAAATCATACAGAATATTTCTGTTTTCTTAAGCTAACTTTACATCTTCAACTATGTTGCCAAACTGATGCTTCAAACCTTTGAGTCAGTCTCTTCATGTGTTGAAGTGAAATTTACTGTTTACGAGGGTCTTTGAAGATATTATAGAACCAGCTGTGTGGTTACATCATCAGCATGAGACAGAAACGGGTGAAAGGTAGCAGTGGTACATGGTCTGTGTGGAGCAGAGGTTTATACCCGAACAATGATGAATGTCAACAGATTGGTCGTCTTGTCTAAATCTGCCCACATCGCAAAGCGGCTGCTCGCCTGTGATCTGAGGCATGCTGGGAAAAAAGTGCTACATCTTCAGCAGCGGAGGTCCATTAAAACTCACGCGAGAAACCTCTCTTATGCCAAGGGTCTGTTCCTCGGTCAGGTGAACAAGGTAAGGTAACTAACTGACTGAGGTTCAGAGTTAGCTAGTGACGGGCGGGTGAAGGCTGATGGTTGGTTGTGTCGAAGACTGTTTCCCTGTCGAGATGTGTTGTCTGAGTCCGAGCTAAACTAAGCCCAACCAGACAGGTTTAACTTTATCTCAACCTGCTGTCTGTGCAGCGTCTAACCAGAACAGAACCTAACCTAACCTAAGCCGACCATGGAGGGTGGCGCTCCGGGAAACACCTTCCGAAGGGGGGACAGACTTCGACACCAGACCTGGAAAAGAGTGAAGCAAGAAAAGTCCAAGAAGCCTGTGTGTTCAGCCTGTTAGTGTTACAGCGCGCCGTTCTCCTTAATGACAGTAGGCTATGTGTCATATCAGCTGTCTCTGACTAACGTTAACTCCATGAGTGAACTGATCAGAAGCCAGAATAAAACGAGTCTGTTGTTAAAGTGCTCTCTGCTGCCGCTGTCTGTACTCTGGTTCATCACTCTGACTCTTTCAGCTCCAACAGAATGATGTGTCTTCTCTCTAGCTTGTGTTTCAGGAGTCGCATTATCCAAGTCAAACTCAAATTTGTCATATTGATAATTTAAGTTTATAAACTTCGTGGCTTTGAACCAGGACCTTCAATATTTGGATCAAGTAGCTCCTGAAAAATAAGGTGGGCCGAATTTAGAAAGCTACAGCTGATATTTCAGTGTGTCGGGTACAGACGGGTGACCGCCACGAGCCTCCAGAACAGCTTCAGTGCTCCTTGGCATTGATTCTCCAAGTCTCTGAACTCTACTGGAGGGATGAACACCATTCTTCCAAAAGATATTCCCTCATTTGGTGTTTTGATGAACAGAGCTACCAGATCCCCTCACTGTAGGGGTCAAGGATTCAGGTTTTTCCTTTAATTTGTCACCCGTCTGTATCTATTTGATCATAATTCAGGTAGGCCTAAATATGAGCATCTGCTTGGATTCGGCACCGGAAGATTCCCAGTATTAAAGGATGCAGATCGGAATTGGGACCAAAAAACTTGACCAAGACATCCCTAAGCAGTAAAATCAGGAAATTGGAGCCATGTGTTTTGTTTATTCTAAATGTGAAAGTGAAAAATCAAGACACTCATTTTCCCTCATTTGGTATTTCTGTTGACTGATCACACTGCAGTGTTTTGCAGTTGTAGCATCTGAAGTCAGAAGAAAAGCACTTAAACCTTTTTTTGCTGTAAGGAGCTGGTCATTTCTTTTCTAAAATGGTCTGTTTCTCCTCCAGGCTGAGGTCTTCCCTTACCCAGAAATTGGAAATGAAGAAGTGGAGGAGATCAACCAGCTTGTTGCACCAGTGGAAAAATTCTTCAGTGAGGAAGGTGAGAAGGGAGATCTTGTGAATGCAAGTTAAATAAAACTGCAAATGCTATCAGCAACCTGCAGCACAGATAGATATAAGCCAAGAGAGACTGTTTTGTCATCCATCTGGTAACAGTGCAGCACAGTACATGGAGGAACCAAATTGTGTTTCTCCTGGTTCCCGGTGCAAAACAAAAAGAATGAATGAGGCAACATTTAGCAGGAGTGAAGCAAACATTCAGACTACACATAAGGTGCAACGACAAGACACAAAAGATACAAAACAAGGTACAAGGGAGGGTCAGTGGGTCTGTGCTTGTTATGTTGAGCTTGGGGGCAGCAGGGTGTTGAGGAATCTGACAGCCTGGGGGAAGAGGCTGTTACTAAGTATGGAGGATCTTGCCCGGATGCTCTGGTACCTTTTTTCAGATGGCAGCAGGGTGAAGAGTCTGTGGGATGGGTGGTCTTTCATGATCCTGGACGCCCTGTTTAGTGTATGGATTGGAGAGAGGTCCCAGTGATGGACTCTGTTGACTTCACTATCCTCTGCAGGGACTTGCAGTTGTTGTTGTTGCTGATGAGGTGTTGTGGTGTCTGCAACTTGATAATATGATTGGAGTCCTATTTGGCGGAGTAGTCATGGGTCATTAAGTAATGACACACATCACAGCACACGTCCCTGAGGGGCTCCAGTGCTGAGTGTGGTGGCTGCAGGGGTCATGTTCCCGGTGCACACTTTCTGGGGTTTCTCTGTGAGAAAGTCCAGAATCCAGTTACAAAAGGAGGTGTTCTGGCCCAGGGTGCCCAACTGCCACACCAGTTTCTGGGGAATGATTGTGTTGATTCTGAACTGAATTCAATAAACCACGTTCTCACGTGGGTGTTCTTGTTATCCAGGTGTGACAGGGCTAGGTGGAGGGCAGAGGAAATGACATCCCCTATGGACCTGTTGTTGCGACATCAGGGAGGTGAGGTGCCTGTGCAGAGCCCAAAGGATACTAAAAGACAATACCCACTCCACCACAGCCTGTTCACCCTGCTGCTGTCTGGCAAACGAGACAGAGGTATTGCTTTAAAAATGGAGGGGTCAAGTGAGGTGTGGAGACAGGATTGGACGTGTCCCATGACTAGCTTCTCAAAGCACTTCATTGTGATTGGTGTGAGTGCTACAGGGCAATAGTCACTGAGGCAGGACACAGTTTTTTCGGCACTGGGATGATGGTGCACGAAGCAGGAAGAGACGACCGCCTGGTTCAGGGAGATGTTGAAGATGTCGATGAGGATATCCGCCAGCTGGTCTGCATACTCCATGAGCACACGTCCAGGCACACTGTCGGGTTCAGCAGCCTTGCGCGGGTTCACTCTAGCCTCTCCTGATGTCGGCTGTGGACAGGCAAGAGTACCTGGTTGTCTGGGGGGATTGCAGTCTTTGTGGTGGGCGTGTCGTTCATTACTTTAAACGGTGCATAAAAGTAAACGCACAATAGTCCTTCATCTCATGCTGGGTGGTCAGATGTAGTCTGATTAATCCAGTCTGTTGTCCAGGGAATGGACATGGACATGGAAAAAAGTTGGGAGAGCTGTTCTGCTGGGGACAGCCTTTAGCCTAGCATGAATGCCGGCTCATTTGTCACATTTACATTTCCTGTCACACCGCCTCCGGTGTCTCCTTGCAATGCGTTGTGTCTGAGTAATTTGATGAATTGACAATAAAAGACTGTTTATTATGATTTCAGTTGACTCAGCAAAGATTGACAGAGAAGCCAAAATCCCTCCAGAGACACTGAATGGACTGAAGGAGCTCGGGCTGTTTGGAATCATGGTTCCTGAGGAGTATGGTAAGATGATTGTGACCTGGAGCCGGTGTTTGGAAATTCAAATGTATCCTAGTTATAACGTAAGTCTGAATAAGTGGAGATTTACACACCACTAAACTAAAACGGGTTGTACCACAGAAACAAGTTCTTACAGAGAGATTAGTTGTTAATAAATATTTACACCCAGTAACTGAAGATGTAACTGTAACCTAAGTAACTGACAAAGCTAATATTAGCTTGCTAATATATGACCCACATTTAGATTGTAAGAAAACTGGGAAGATAATACATTTCACAATAACAGCACATTATACCTCAAAACATGCTAATGACATTAGCTAGACTAAATGACCAAATAGGATCAGTGAGGTTAACATTAGCTCAGTTGGATATTTCTCACTCTTTATAAGCTGTATACATTGGACAGCATTGAAGCTATATACTATATACTGTATAGATACAGTATATACTGTATGTAAATACAATATATACTGTATAGATACAGTATATACTGTATGTAAATACAGACGGGTGACAAATTAAAGGAAAAACCTGAATGCTTGACCCCTACAGTGAGGGGATCTGGTGGCTCTGTTATGCNGTGGGGGGCATTTTGCTGGCATGGTTTGGGTCCACTTGTCCCCTTAGAGGGAAGGGTCACTGCAAATCAATACAAAGGTGTTCTAAGTGATCACCTTTATCCTATGATGAAACATTTCTATCCTGATGGAAGTGGTCTCTTCCAGGATGACAGTGCCCCCATCCACAGAGCACGAGGGGTCCCTGAATGGTTTGATGAGTATGAAAATGATGTGAATCATATGCTATGGCCTTCACAGTCACCACATCTCAACCCAGTTGAACACCTATGGCCCAAAACCTTACTAAGACACTTTATGTTGGTTTTTCCTTTAATTTGTCACCTGTCTGTGTGTATATATACATATATATATATATATATATATATATATATATATATATATATGTGTATATATACTGTGTATACAAATATAACTGTTTGGGAACCTTCAGGGATCGGTTCACACAGCCTGCTCTACATTTCTGTTTCTGAAAGTTGGGAACACACGTCCACATTTTTAGGGAGGTCCTCTAACCTGACACCATCACATTCACCACAGATGTCGGATTAAAAAGACCATTTTTGGTGCATGTATGTATGCACCAAAAATGTATGTTCAGCGTTAACTAGCTTACAAGTAGCTCAACTACATGTAGCTTACTTGTTGCAGTGGCAGCTCGATGTTTCTATGGTGAAAAATGTCAATAGCTCTGATACTAACTTATCAGTACGACCATGCAGGTTGTCAAGTTATTAACATTATGAGCATTCTTCTTTCAAACGATCCCTGAACCAGATGATCTTTACTTGGTTGGTCTGGAATCAAAGTGATCAACATGAATAAAAACACATCTGTTCACCCAACTACAACTACAAATACCAACATATTCTGACCAGTCACCATGACTGATGTCATTAGACCACCTGATCCCAGAGCTTTGCAGGAGAACTGGTTTAACTAGCGCTGCTGTGTGAATGTCAGTCTGTGTTTGTCAGACTGCTGTAAAAGAAAGTCTCATTTAAAAAGCAGCAGATGTTCATTTACACAGCGCAACGCATTCCTACTCCCAGTGTAGACAGGAAGGTAAAAGACAAAATAACAGAGTCGGAGCACTTCCTTGTTGCTGAAACACATAAGGTCAATAGTTCCACACAGAACACCCGAAATTCCCCTCTAAGGATTATCTTATCTAATAACCCCCCTTAAAATACGTGTTGTTTTTAAACTACAGTTTTTCCTACGGACAAACAAGCAGGAGATGTGTGAATTAGTGAGCTTTCGACGTGCTTCCAGGCAGGTTTTGTTACCTTTGGACAGAGCTATGCTTGACAAAGCTAAGTGACTGCTGGCTCTAGCTTCATATTTAGTGTACAGACATGAGAGTTGTATCAATCTTCTCATCTAAATCTCCCAAAATGTCGATGTATTCCTAAGTTACATGATTGTTAAATGGTAATGCAGTTGTAACTACAGACTGATCTGAAAAGACTATAGGCGTTTGTATAAAATGTCAGGTCAGTCCATCCAAATATTGTTGAGATATTTTAGTGTGGACCAAAGTGATGGACCGACAGAACGACAGTGCCGTTCTGCTAGCATGGCACACTACTAACACAGTATTTGCTCTTTAGTAAAGCCATCTGTTTGTTAGTTTTTAAATAATAATAATAGTTGAACTTTATTAATGTCACCCTGGGGAAATTACATTTTTACACTCTGTTGCTATTATTCCTTACACAAATATACACACACACACACATGCTCACACACAGGACCCATAGACATGCATTATTGGGGAGATGTCAGAGTGACGGAGCTGCCACATAATCGGCACTCCAAGCAGTTAGGGGTTTGGTGCTTTGCTCAAGGGCACCTCAGCAGCGCCCAGGAGGTGAACTGACACCTCTCCAGCTACCAGTCCACACTCCATACTGTGGTCCATGCTGGACTTGAACCGGACACCCTCTGGTCCCCAAGCCTAGTCCCTATGCCAAAAGTACCATGCTTCATGTCAATAACTAGGGGGAAACAAGTCAACGAGAAAATATTGTGCTGGCTGTTTCAGCCACATGTAGTAAATAACTATTTTCTATGATCATTACATGCACAGTGTAACTCCTTAATGATCTGCTGTTAATTAGTGGTGTCTGGTGATTACATGTTAGGCTGTTGGGTGTGTTGGGTGACAGCCAATCCAAACACTTCAAATTTAGTTAGGTCAGTTTGTTCTATGCCTGAGGGCTATGTAGTTTGCAGTTCATGTGTCTCAAACAGTTTTTAGGAAAGCCTATACATTTTAACTCATGAACATGAGCTTTGCATGGTTCATGAGGCAGTTTCCTATACATCACTACACTTTATACACCATCCTGAGTTTAAAATGGCACCACAACAATTTCTCTCACGTGCCCATGCAAGTTATAAATATAGTAATAGTCCTACCGTGTCTTACTAGCACAAGTTGAAGGCATTGTCTTTTGTTTTTTTTATCCCAGGGGGTCTCGGATTGTCCAACACTATGTATGCACGACTGGCAGAGATCATCTCATTAGATGGCTCTATTGCTGTAACACTGGCTGCACATCAAGCCATTGGACTGAAGGTAAATATAAAATAGTGTAACGTGTGTACATAGTGTACATGAAACTTTCTGGTAGAAAAACTTATGTTGAGAAACTGGAGAGAATGTTTCAGCCTATCATAACACAATTGGTATCGTAACAGTGAATGAGGTTTTAAAGGGATTCCTCTGAGATTTGCTAACAGCTGTTTGGTGTTTCAGGGGATTCTGATAGCAGGAAATGAAGCCCAGAAGCAAAAGTATCTGCCTAAACTGGCCTCAGGAGAGCACATTGCAGCTTTCTGTCTGACAGAGCCTGGAAGGTAAAGGCACTGACACCTCATTTACATTTCGTTTACAGTGTCCCTCCGCAGCAGCAGTTGTGTTCATATCATTTGGACAGTCCTGTATGTTTTGTAATACACAACGAGGGATTCTGGTATCCTCTGTTGAGTCTGATATTTTTTATATCAGGACAAGGGATGTTAAGAATTTAACCGATTAAAAATATATTAACTGACAATGTATGTTTTGTGTACCATTTCTCTGGAGCTCACATATATTAACTTTTATACCACAAGAGGGCGTACTTCACCTTTGCAGTTCAGAAAAACTACTAGCACAACAAAGGAAGAAGCGGTCAGTGGGAAATGATGAGGCAAGATAAAGAGAGCAAAACATAGTCCAGCGTGGGAGCTAGGCTTGTGCCGGTTGGATCAACAATAGTTTTTTTCCAATGCTGATATTAAGGCGATTTAACTAACTTACTATCAGAACTAAGATGTTATAAAAATAATCGGTAGAATCTGCGCCTTACTGTGTATTTAGCGATGTTTCTGGTGGAGCGGCATGTCCGCCTGCTGAGCTCCGTTAATCAGCACGAGTGAATTTTAAATCCTTCATTACAAACCAGTTTGCTGTCTCTTTTCCATGGATCTGACACTCCGCATCTCTATTCTCCATATGCCTGCTCACCAAAACTTTGCTCTGCGCTCCATCAGAGTGGTTAACGTTATAGACATGATTTGGATTGTGATATTAAAGATAAGATAATCATGTTAAACAGAACATGATGCTGTGATATTGTCGCACCGACACGTAGACTTCTAAAAGGGAGCCGTTGTTTGAATAGAGGAGACATTGCTATTAAATAGATTTTTTTAATGTTTAAATATTTTAAGTAGAATGTTCACACACTTACATAAATCACTATACCTGTCGGCGATCTCGAGTAACCACAATTGGACCCAACCCTAGTGGGAGCATTACAATGTGAAAGAGGACAATGTTCAATGTAAATATTGCAGTTTGGTTTGGTCTGCCTTGTTAGTCTAGAAATGGCAGCAATTGCACCCCATTTGACATTGTTGTATTTGGCGGCGCCATTTGTTGAATAAGAACAGGCAGACAAGAGCAGCCATTTAAGTTAATTCTGTTCGTTTAAATTGTTCTTCATGAATTGATTGTTAAGGTGTTAACGTGTTATCGGTTAAGGAAAATACTTGAAGTGTAATATCACTTTTATATCATGACACAGAAAAAATAGAAGCTTTTTTCTCATCATCCATTACACGTTTGTTCGTAGTCAGTTTACCTATGGTTCGGTTTGTTTCACGAGAGCTCAAGCGGTCAAGTTTTCTTGTCAACAAACAAAGTTATCTTTACATTCAGTGTTTCTTATCAAAATACACTATACCTTAAGGTCTAACACATAAGTCAAATGCATTGATTTTAATGAATTTTTAGTTTTGAAAATTGCTGTTTTTAAAAATATTTTAAACTGAAATTGAAATCAAAGTGAAATATGAACTATTTGCTCTGTAAATCATTTGTCCTGTGAAAGCAAAAGGTAGAAATGTATATTTTATGTTTTTTTGTTTCATGACGGCGTGCCCTAGTTTTGCATTAATTTGTTGGAATAGTGTTAGTTCTCCTTCTGCATAGATGGAGAACTTGTTTCCATACAGCCAATCAAATCTTGCATAAAGCAGAAACATTCTATTGTTAGCAGAACACACGGTCGCACTGAGCCAGACAGCAACCTGCTACACGACACAAGCACCACAGACTTTGAACAACAACCCACATTAGCTCTTTGCTAAAGACTCCTTCTAATCTAACTTAAAAACATAAACGCACGTCTTGTCCTACATCTTAGCTCATTGAACAAGCCACCAAACAAAAATTCACCGGGGAAAAGTGCACTGCTAACATCAGTTTGATCGCCACCAACCGTCAGTCAGCAGAATCACCTGTATCCTCATGCATGATACAAGCAAAGCGATGACCCACGCGTAAAAATGTTGCTCCACAGCGCTACAAGTTCTCAAAAACACTACAGGTCCCTGTAAGTGTTAATGTGGCACAGAGCAGAAGTATTGTTGATATGGTTGCCTGCAGTTTGATATACAGTGCCTATAAAAAGTATTCAAAAGTTTTCACGTTTTATTGTTTTACAACATTGAACCAAAGCAGATTTAATGTGGCTTTTATGACACTGATCAACAGAAAAAGACCTCTTAATGTCAAAGTGAAAACAGATCTCTACAAAGTGGTCTGAATGAATGACAAATATGAAATACAAATTATTGATTGCATAAGTATTCTCATCGCCTTTAATAGGGTACACCTAAATCATCACCAATGGGTTTGAGAAGTTGCATAATTTGTTGAATGGAGATCACCTGTGTGTAGTCAAGGGGTTTCAGTTGAATCCCCATCCCCAGCGTGAAGCATGGTAGTGGCAGCACCATGCTGTGGGGATGCTTCTCTGTAGCAGGCCATGGAAGGCCTATGAGGGCAAGACGAATGCAGCAAGATAGAGAAAAATCCTGTTGGAAGATCTGAGGCTGTCAGAAAGAAACATGTCACTGGGGAGAAGATTTGTTTTGTAGCAAGACATTGGAACTTGTGCAAGGTTCACATTCACCAATTTTCTCACTGAAACAAACAAATCCACAAGTGGTCCAGGCCTGTCATACAAGTCATATACAGACAGTCTGCCTTTCTCCATGGGGGAAAGAACACTTGTTGGACCTGAAATCATAATGCCTTAATCTAAAGTAATTTGGAATTTGAATATGCTACAAATATGACTAAAATAAAATTTATAATTAAGACAACTTAATGCAAAATGAATATTCTATTCCCCATATCATCATCATGGCTTGTCAAGTTACGTGAAGTTTTTATTTTTATTTTTTTTTTTAGATCTGATGATTTTTATTGGCATATTTTGGCACAGCAACTCACAGTAGTTGCACCATTCTCTGTTTATTTCTGTCACAGTACACAGTGGGGGAAAAAAGTAAGATTTAGAGAGATTTAGGAGAAGAAAGTGAGTCCCAATGAGCCTGTGCATAAAGCCAGAGCTGCACAGGAATGGCCTAAAAACAACAATGTTAATGTCCTAGAGTGGCCAAGTCTGAATCCAGATTTTAAGGGACATCTTACAACCAATCAGAAATTGGCATTCTCCGTTGCCAGGGTAAAACTGTGAAATACTTTGTGTCTCAATATACTGAGACTGGGAGATCTCAAAGGGTGAAGGTGGGCAGATTATGTAATTTATGTATTAATTTATTCATGATGTGAATTGCCTTGACCAAGGATGCTGGCTGACGCAGTGTGTTGTTGTTGTTGTCGCTGCTTGTTCTATGTAGTTTTTGTGACGTGTCTCTGTATCTGCTGTCCTACAAATTGCCTCTCTGAGGACAATACGGTTTTCTAAACTAAACTAAACTAATACTGTATAGTTGGATTAGTTTCATTTACACTTTGTCTGATTATTTCAGTGGAAGTGATGCAGCCTCCATTCAGACCCGCGCAACTCTGTCAGGAGATGGAAAACATTACCTGGTCAGCGGGTCAAAGGTGAGAGGAATCGAGCTTGCAGATGTTTAAACTGGGCTTCAAACTTATATTGTAAAATCCTCTCGCATTATTTGTTTTGCCTTAAACTCTAAAGATCCCATGTCTTTCAATTTGTGTTATCAGATTTGGATTTCAAACGGAGACATGGCAGATATTATGACAGTGTTTGCCAGGACGGAGGTGGTTGTAGATGGCGTGAAGAAAGATAAGATTTCGGCATTTATCGTGGAGAGGGCTTTTGGAGGCGTCACCAGCGGCAAGCCTGAGGACAAACTGGGCATCCGGGGCTCAAACAGTAAGCCTCTCATGAGTTTGGATAAAAGGGTGAACACTTGGGACTGGTATACTTGGTAGAGTACGTGCCTTTTCATGTCATTTTTAATTAAACTTTTTGACTTTTCTAGCTTGTGAAGTGTCCTTTGACAATGTCCCAGTGCCAGTGGAGAATGTAATAGGAGAAATAGGTGGTGGATTCAAGGTAAGCTTCATCCTATCCTCAACACAAACTGTTGTACACAACCTCATCTGCATTGATTTGTTCACAAAACGTTTGCTTTGTGTTGGACAGGTTGCCATGAACATCTTGAACTCAGGGAGGTTCAGTATGGGCAGTTCTTCAGCTGGAATGATAAAAAAACTGATTGGTAAAACCCCAACTGAATAAGAGTTTATGTGTGTGGGTTTTGTAAAATGGCTTCAGTTTGACATAATTTCTGTCTGAATTTCTGTAGAAATGACCTCTGAGTATGCTGCAACCAGGAAGCAGTTTAACAAAAGCCTGGGTGAATTCGGTATGATTCAGGTACAGTCAACTTTTCCCTCATTTGGAGTCTTGTGAATAATCACCAAATTAAGAGCTATGGGTTTCAGTGGGCTGACCCTGAATTGGGTGCAGTCATACCTATCTAATTGTTCTCAAATGGTTGATGTTAATGGGACACTTTCAGTGTCAAGAATCAAGGGATGTGGGGTGCCACAGGGTAGTATCCTGGGGCCTATATTCTTTTTATTTTATTTATATATATATATATATATATATATATATATATACATATATAATCTAACAGCAGCCCCCTCATGCAATCTTTTTTTATATGCTGGTGATTCTGTTTTATTGGTAGCACATAAAGATAAGTCAGTGGTTGAGAATACTTTCAGTGAGGATCTTGAAAATGTAAATAGATGGCTGGCAGATAATAGATTATCCCTACACATGGGAAAAACTGAAGCCTGGTTCAAAAATAGAATTAGCAAGGCCACCAAATTTTATGGTTAAAGTTGGAGAGTTCCATATAACTGCTAAAGACAGTGTAAATTATCTTGGCTGCATTCTAGACAGGTTTTTATCAGGAGAAAATATGGCTTTAAAATCAAGATAAATCAAAGAATTAAAGATGTAGTCTACGATTCTTATCCAAAACACTTTTTGTCAAATTCAGTGAATATCTCCTCACGGTCCGCTAGTTTTCCGTTCTGTGTGAGCGCTGAAAAAAAAGTCTGGTGTTCATACACAGCCCTGGCTCTTTAAACAGGAAACAAACAGAGTGGCCACCAACCCAGGTCGTTAAATACCGATGCTTTGGCTAACAAGAGAATGTTGACGTACTGTAGCTACCCACCACCTGCTATTCTTATTTATATGTTGATTGTATTGTCTGCACTTGTCTTGTTGATGTCTTGTTTTATCTTGTGGTGTGTTAAGTGTTATAAAAGAGCACCACAATGGAAATAAGCCTTCGGGCTTTAGTGTTTACATCCTCTGTTATTTGTGACATGTGTAATGACTGCTGTGTAATGTTACATGTGTTTTTAATCATTAATTATCAAATAAAATCAATCTATCAATCACCATCATTCTAGTCAGAAGTAAATAAGGTGTGTGTTTGTCCTGTTACTGTAGGAGAAGTTTGCATTGATGGCCCTTAATGCCTTTGTGATGGAGAGCATGGCGTACCTGACAGCAGGGATGATGGACAGACCGGGGCTTCCAGACTGTTCTCTAGAGGCTGCCATGGTCAAGGTAAGACAGCTTTTGTTCATATAAAACCAGTATAAAACAAAATGTCTCATGGTGTGTGTTTTCTATCTTCTTATCAGGTGTTCAGCTCAGAAGGAGGCTGGATTTGTGTCAGTGAAGCTCTTCAGGTCCTCGGCGGTCTGGGTTATACGAAGAACTACCCTTACGAGCGCTACGTCAGGGACTGTCGCATCCTGCCTATCTTTGAGGTACTCAAATAATTATTCATTATTAGTTTATTAATTAGTCATTAAAATTCTTACTGTAGATATGACTGAGGAAAGGTTATGTTCTCTGTCATATTTCTGATTTTTTAAAATACATGTTCAGAAATGTTTGGTAGAAACAGTTTGGTTTGTGGCGACTCAAAAAAGTCTCAGGTGGGTGGGACTCTGCTGGGGGAATTTGGATCTCAGTATTTCTAAAATCTTGGGTGAAAACTGTATTTGGTTTGTTCAGATGATCCATTCTGTAAATGGCCACCAGGTGGTGCTCTTGGTCTTGGTCATGGACCAAGTTGGTGAGTTTTTTTTAGTTGAGGGTTAAGGATTCTTCCAGTAGTTGGATAAATGGACTGAGAAGACCTGCAGCTTATCTGCCATTTAAACACAGTTTCTCTCTGTGTGTCATAAGGTGAGAATCAATCATAATCAATCAAAATCTTTTTAATGTGATTTTCCATGTTTTAAGACCCTCTTCTGCTTTTATTGATAGGACAATTTCAAAATGTTATCCCACAGTACACCCACACACACCACTGTTTACGTTGTGTTCTTCATGGGTGGCATCGCCACATATAGTATACGTATATAGTATAATAAATGTGAAATTGATAGTGTGCCATTTTTAGATTCTGTTGTTTGTTTTCAGGGCACCAATGAAATCCTGAGGATGTACATCGCTCTTACTGGAATGCAGTATGCTGGCAAAGTCCTCACAGGGAAAATAAAGTAGGAATATGAAGTTTGTGTAAACCTGGAAAATATTTTCATATAATATTGATATGGTGACATATGACTAGATATAGATTGTGATTTTGGTTAGTGTAATATTTTGTTTAAAGCTGCTTTAATCAGCTGCATTTTTTTTTCCATTTTGGCCACTCCAGGGAAGATCTCCAAAATAACCTGAAAATCAGATACATGTTTGACATATTATCGTTTTACAAACTAATTCGCTAATGCGTTAGCGAAGAGTTGCCTATTCAGCAGATACATGGCAACATTAGCATTTAATTGGAGTTGTGTTTCTGGCCACCTGATAATTGTAAGTCCTTTTTTTACTCTCCTTTTTAATTCAGTTTCTGTCTCCACCAACTCCTGAGAAAAATATCTGGCTCTTCAGCTGCTAAATGCTCCGCTGTGTTCACCAGCTAGTCGCTAACTCTGTCTGCTGTTTGGTCTTGAGCAAGTAGTGTGTACAATGAAACAAAGTGATGGAAGCCCATTTCCGCCAATGTGATGAAAAATCAGATCCTGTCATTACTCATTATAATGAGAAACTTTCTCGAAATAATGACTTATTTATCTCGAAATAAGGAGTCAGTGTCACAATAATGACTTACTATCTCCAAATAATGACTTAGTGTCTCATGGAAGCACATTTCCGCCTGAGTCAAAATACTGAGATTATTTTGAGATACTAATTATTTTGACGAGCGACACTTTTCACAGTACACATTTTGTTATAAAAATATAGATTGGTGCAGTTTTACATTTTGTGTTTCTCTGGTCTTATAAGCTGCGTCACAGATGTAGAAGATGTAATTTTCTGAGATAATTAGATCATTTTAGCTGAGTAAAATTACCTGTGAATCTGTGTGGCCATGATAGCTACGTCATTGATATTCTCGTCTTCCCCAAAATACAAAACTTCCAGAAGGGTCTTTAGCCAGTCCTTAGCCTCTCAGTCTTTCCTTTGCTCTGCCTGCAGGGAGATGAAGAAAGGAAATATACTTCTTGCTTTGGGCATGGTAGGCAAGAAACTGAAGAACTCATTCGGAGGTTCAGTGGACCTCGGCCTGACAGGAAAAGATGGAGTGGTGCATCCCAGCTTGACAGTAAGAACTTTATTTTAACAAAGGACAAATTTTCTGCAAGTGTTAGATGAATCCACTGTTTTCAAGAGGCTCAGGAGTTTTCTGTTTACAGGAAAGTGCACAGAAGTTGGAACAGAATGTCTACCTTTTTGGATCGACTGTGGAGAGCCTGCTGTACAGATATGGAAAGGTAACATTTGATTGATTTTACATTCTGGAAAAACAACTGTGGGATTTTCCTGCTCAAATGTTTCCAATTCTTTTGAACAAAATTCCCATTTGTCTTAAACAGCTTTGTACAACTTGTTTCTTAATGACAGTAGAGATCTGTTCATATCTTCCAACCAGTGTTTCTGAGGAAGTGTTAAACAGCTGCTCCCAAGTGTTCCCTTTTTCTTCTTTGACTGTGCTTGTGCAATCACGGCTTTCCCAACGAAGCTATAAACCTCAAGGGACCAGGTCAGCTTTCCAAATCCCTACCTCTTGTATCATTTGCCTCCATTTTGATCCAATACACGAGAAGTGTCCTCAGAAGGCTTTCATCACACTGCAGTCTTCAGACACTGAAGAACAAGACCTTGAACATTTCAGTTCAAACTTCTTAAATCTGAGTAAATAAGCCCTTTAAGTCTAATGGTCAACAACACATGTAAGTTGTTCATTTTTTTCCCCTTGACTGTTGTTCCTTTTAACCATTAAAGATCAGACTTGGGACACGAAGATATGTTGAGGAAATTGGGCACAATTATAAATAAGATGGACTAATTGGAGGCAGCAACAGCTCCGGTGGTAGAGCGGGTTGGCCATTAATTGTAGGGCTGGTGTCCTCGAGCAATACAATGACAGGCAAATAGAACAAACATGAGCAGTCAGACGATCAGACATGTTGAAATGTTGCTAATAATTCCCCCGTTGCACAGGAAAACTGTGTGTGCACAACCAGGAAGTCGGACTGTGAACTGTGGTGGATGATTACAATGAACAGTTTGAACTGGGAGTTTTTTTATTCTGACGATCTTACTCGTTGTGTTTCTTATTCTGTCAGGAATGTCACCATATTCCCAGATCACAGCAATTAACTTGGTACAGTGTGAAGTGTTATTACTTATAGGAATGAAGACCAAAACCATGAAAACAAGTTATAATGAACTGGAATTTTCCTTTAATTACCATACATACTAATGAAGCTTTAAACCTGTCAAGAGAAGAGTATCCCATTCCCACTAACTTAGACACTGTAGGTATCATGCCCAGATGTGATCCTGGTGTCTGTATGGTCTCTGTCAGAAAATCTCCAAACACAGGAAATAATTCATCACAACTTGAGAGCAAAATCCAAACAGTTTCCTGAGCAGCAGTGAGTGAGTGTTCCATCCAGAAATAAGCTGGACTCTTGCAGTCTTTTTGGTACCAACCACCAATATGCAGCAAATGCAGATGAGCCAAGAACAGATTTTATTTTAGTTTTATTTGAGTACTTTCCTGTCGAAAGTCTTCCTTGATGGATGATTTAATAACCTGATAAATTACAAAAAGTTATTTTTTTCCCATGCATTACAGAGACACACTTAAGTAGAAGTAACTTTAATCATGTCTAAGGTTGGAAATGATTGATGATTGAAGTGCCCTTGTTATATCCATTGTCAGACCATAGTGGATGAGCAGCTCATCCTGAAGAGAATAGCAGATGTGCTGATCAACCTCTACGCCATGACAGCTGTCCTGTCCAGAGCCAGCCGCTCCATCAGCATTGGCCTCAGGAATCACGACCATGAGGTAAGAAGAAACGACAGTCTGCCTGGAATCTTGTAACCCTTACAGGCCCGGCTACAGAGCGACATGTACAGTGAACATTACTGCAAAGCAGTTAAGTCAAACAGTAGAGGGAGTGCATCCATGGTCACAGCTTCAAAGACTGTAGGCCTCCTACACACCTGGAATTAATATTCATCTTGAATCTATTTCTGTATTTTTCATAGTGAAAGCAGTTTTCCATTTACTTCACCAGACTGGTTCCTCTATATATTCGCCTTTAAAACTGACAGTAAACAGCTGCCTCACTCATCCCATACACCACTGGTCCAAATTTATGCTCACACCGTGTCTACACAGTCCACGTAGTGTGAGCAGCGTGTTGGCAGAGCAGCAGCACCAGCTTCAGTGCTCCGTCTGTGTCTACACGGGATCCGTTCAGGCACAGTATTGAGTCTAGGTTACCTGTGTTCTGGCAGCACTCAGAGCCCAACACACAATCACTGTCGTTATGCAGAAGAAAATCGACTTGAAGGATAAAAATATGCTTCAGGTTGCGTTTGCGTGCGTATAGTGCAAGTAAAACTTGACCCGTTGTGCAGCCTGTGTAGACGGCTGGATTGATCAAAATAGGAGCATATCTGTTCAGACGCGTGTGAGAAGGACGACTGAAAAATACGGCTGGACCACCTCCTGTGTAGATGCACCGTCCGTCAATGGCATTGTTTTTAGGACTGTCTTTCCAGGGGCAACGTGTGCAGGTACAGTGAGTTCATGGGTGTGTACTTTTTAAATTGAATTATTTGTTTGAATATTATTTTTCCAATTACTATGGATATTTAAAAAACAGGTTTATGACACTGTGTGGTTGATGTTTGAATTGTTCTTACCAGGGCTTCACTGCAGTCCTGGGGCCAGATGTATAACCGATGTGTGTGCACAAAAACCATGCGTACGCCTTTTCCCACACATTAACTGGTATTTATAAAGGACGACTGTGCGTTGAGAAGGTGCGCACCTCACGCATACTTCAGACCAGGCCTATAAATAGCCTCAGAAGTGTGTAACGGTTCTGTTGGAAAACCTCGCCGATGTGACAAAATCTGTGAAATTGGACTTTCTTCTTTGTCGTTCTTCTCATTGACAGGTCTAATGAACAAGTATTGATATGCAAACGGTTGTTTAAGGGCCTACGTCCATTTATGGCAAACTCTGGGAGTGGAAATGAGGCTTGTGCACGTTCACAATGATTGAGATTTATAAAACAGAACCGTGTGTTCTTTATAAATCTGACGAAAAGAATGTGTATGCACATTGCTTTGTGCGTACACACACTTTAAGTCGTGAATCTACACTATGCTTTACTTTATGCATTTGGCCCCTGGCCCCTGCAGTAGCCCAACTCAGACCGATAGCCCCTATACTAGAGCTAATATATCGGCCTTAGCAACCAAACCACTTTATGTATGGAGGGGAGGATGGGTGTGGTTTATTGTCCTCATTGCTTAGAAATGGTTTCCTTTCAATTAGAGCGATTGTGTGATTTCTGCATTAAAAGTTACACAGTTAGGGCAGATGGGGAAGAATCAGTTCAGAAATCAGTTTGATCAAACAGTTAGGTCTGCCATTAAGCTGGCTGCAGTCGTTTGCTCTCCACAGGGGGGTATTGATTACTAGATGTCAAATAGTTTTCTGGGTGGCCATATTTGGCCCATTTGCCACTATTTACCAAGCCCGATCACACACCAATATTGAAAAATCTCTATTTGGCAAGCATCTCATAATCTGAACCTCCTTCCACCTGCTTGATTTGTGTTTTCTGGTTGGACCTTTGAAATTTCTTTAAAAGAAGCACCTATTCTACATGTGGTTACACTGTGGCGATACATAACAGTTAACTCGTTGCATTCGATTACAGTGTAATTGTCCAGAATCGGGTTAGGTCTTAATTAGGATCAGTTAAGTTATCAGGCTTAATAAAACATTGTTAGTTCTTTCTTATTTTCTCCGTTTATTGTTATGCATCAATATACCAGGGCAAACTCCTTGTATGTGAAAACTTACTCAAGTTCAAGTTCAAGTTCAATTGTCACATATAATCATACAGGGTTTAATCCTAGTGAAATGTGTGACTGTTAGCTCCTTTAATTGTGCAGTAAGAAATAAGTGTAATGGAATAAGAATAAAGAATAAATTAAGTAATAAATAATAATGTTAACTTTGAATAATAACTAATTAAAAATAGTCTTAGGGCAATTCTTAGGCAGTGTCCTCATTCAGGATCCTAGTGGCCTGAGGGTAGAAGTTCTTCCTGAGCCTCTCAGTGCTGGCCTGGTGTATCCGGTATCTTCTTCTCGACCACAGCAGGGAGAAAAGGCCGTTATCGGGGTGGTTGGGATCCTTAATGATTCTCCTAGTCTTAGTCTTACACCGCCCAATGTAGATGTCCTTTAGGCAGGGTAGAGCGCCGCCTATGATGCGTTCAGCCGAACGAACCACTCTTTGCAGGGCCTTGTGGTCCTTTTCGGTGCTGGTCCCATACCAGGCAGTGATGTTCCCCATCAGGATGCTCTCGATGGTGCAGGAGTAGAAATTCCTCAGTATCTGAGGGGATATCCAGAATTTCCTCAAGTGTCTGAGGTGAAACAGTCTCTGCCTTGCCTTCCTCACCGCAGAGTCAGTATGCAGCGCCCAGGTCAGGCCCTCAGTGATGTGGACACCAAGGTATTTGAAGCTGCCCACCCTCTCCACTGAGGACCTGTTGATGTTAAAGGGGTGTAGTTCCTTCCCTGCTTCTTCCCAAAGTTCACTATCAGCTCCTTAGTCTTGCTGACGTTCAGAAGAAGGTTGTTGTCCTGACACCAATACTTGGCAATAAACCTGATTCTGATACTCAAATCAGTAGTTACCCAGATTTGGTATGGCTATTATTTGGGAGGAAACTGTTTTTATCAGAGCAGATTGAGGTGCAGAAGGACACAGGATGGCAGAGTGTAAACACTAACTGTAGAATGGTCCTGTGTGTAATCAGAAACAGTGATGTAGAGCAAAGAAGAGCAAACAAATCCTCAACAGAGAGACATTAAAGAAGGCAGTGAATGCTTTGTATTATTCTCATTTGCAACACTCTTCTGTGTTTCAGATGGGCCCTGTGCTCCTTTTACAGTATTCATTTCCACTGTGGCTACAGGCATGAATGTCAGCCAGCATGCAATGGTCCACTTTTGTATTTTATGTGAAACACACAGAGACTGCAGAGATCCTGTCTAACAGAGTCCCATTCCAAAGATAGTCATGTATGACTATTTACTTTTTTAAGACTGAAATGTTTTACCTGTGGATCACAAAGTAACACAGGATTCAAACCAAGCTCTTAATTATTGTAAAAGCAAATTTGGCTTCAATCATTAAGCTTTCATCCAGTTTACTTCCACTGTGATTGTAAAGGCTTGTTTGTGTTCATGTTTGGTTCTGTACCTGTTTATTTTGACTTATTTCCATGATATGTAGAAATGTGCTAATCTCACAGATTTTTTCAAATAAAGAAATGGGTTATTCATGAAATTTGTGCATGTTTCCAGTTGTGTCGCCCTGTGCTTGCAGATGAAAATTGAAACAAACCAACAAATGTTTGCGATTGTCTCACTTCACATTCGATTACATTCTCACATTTTGTGCATTTAACTGCCTCCTGCATCATATTGATTTTCATCTGTGTTTTCCGGTTGGAATCATGTCTGTAGGTTTTGATGAATGAGTGTCGTTCATTTTTCTAGGTGCTGCTCACGAACACATTCTGCAGTGATGCTTTCTTCAAGAACAATTACTGGATGACTCAGTTGCAAAAACGTAAGTACAACACCGAGTGGTAATCGAGAACAGCCCCTTGCCTTTTTGTTTTTTACTGCATCTCAAGTACAAAAGACTTGCATGTGTTGCGGAATTTCCCCACCAAACACCACATACCAGCACTCAAACCCCCGCTGCTTTTCATTTTCACACTGTGTGCGTTTTTTTAATGAACTATATGTAATCCAGAGTTATCCAGTGACATGATCCAGACAGATGAAAATGATGTGTTTTGTTTTTAACAAATGAAAGCGGCTTGTTTTGTAATTCCCATTTCAATCCGTTCCAGACTCTCCTGAGAACAATGATGCCAACATCAAGAAGATCGCCAGGGAGGTCTTGGAGAACAGAGCCTACGTCTGCTCTCACCCTCTTGAAAGAACATACTGAGCTCTCCCATGTGACCATAATTCTGTGTCTCCTCTATTCTAATTGAACAGTATGGACGAGTCCAATTCACAGTTCTAATGATCTTCTATTGGTACTTACTTTGTTCGGTATTATTTGTACGCTTGATTAATAAATGTTTTGATTATGCTTTATGTTTTTAGTTTCTGTATTTTATTAACAATATAATGCCATTGAAGAGATCTTAGGTGTTCTCTTTGAAGCCATGAAGTTTTAACCAAAGTGCTCTTTAGTATAATTAATTATTAATTCTTGCAAAAGATACTAGTTTTAATGCTCATGAGCCTATTTGTATACAGTTTTTGTGGGTTCTGGCACAGTACAGTACAGTATTCCTGAAAGGCTGGACAGCTGATGTATGTGTCTTCATGTTAGGTGCATACTTTTGAAAAGTGAAGATACTCTTCTTCTTGTCTGTCAGAGGCAGGGCGGTCCGCTTGTAGGAATGAATGCTGCTTACTGAATTCACTGTAAGAAGCAACAGAACATACCCCATGAGCACAAAAAGCGTTCATTATTTTGTGTGTTATCTGTTAAGTTTCTTTTTTTGAATAAAGATTCTAACTTAAACTGACATGTAGTGGTACTTGTTGTACAGAGATATGTCTATAGCGATGGCTTTGTGCTGCTGAGACTGCAGTCCATACCTCTGCTCTGCTGTCACCCAAGTTCATCACAGACAGTTGAGGCAAAGCCTGCAACACAAAAAACTGCTGTTGGCTCACAAACTGAAGGTTATTATAGTCAACTGCAACAAGTACCATGACAACCTGAAAAACAAGTATGTTAACAAGCATTGTGAAGAACAGACATAAAAGTCATATTTTTATAACCACATCAAATGACAATGTGAACACCAAGTGAAAGGGATCACTCATAGTGATGAACCTACAGAGAATTATCAGCTGAATCTGCAGCCTACCTCAGTTTTATGGAGCTTTTACTGAGTTTCAGCTCATTGTTTAGCTGTCCGGCCCACAACTTTACTGTTTTGGTTCACTGTCAGCGCTCTCATAGCATCGTTTTTGGCCACAGCAGGCAGTTGTTTTCAGTGAAAAAGCTGTAAATACCCACTGTACACTACTTGCTCAGCACCAAACGGCAGGCAGACGCAGCTAGCTACTAGCTGGTGAACATAGTGGAGCATTTAGCAGCTAAAGAGCAAGATATTTCCCTCAGGAGTTGGTAGAGATCAAAAGCAGAGCTCAGAGACCAAGTGGCCAGAAACAGGACTCCAAATGAATGATAATGTTGCCCTGTAACTGCTGGATGTGTAAATATGCAACTGTTTGCTAACATGTTTGCAATATCAACCTACTATAAAAGGTAATGATAGGTCAGTGTTGTGTTCACAGATAATTCCCCTGCCCCCAAGTGGCCAAATAAATCAGTTATTGCAGGTTTAAGAAATCTTTAAGAGTGTGAGGGGTTAACCTGCTAGGGGCACCTATTCAACCCACGTACCTTACACTGTCTGTGCAATGTCTTCAATTTTTATACACTAGAATACAACCAGACCCCAGATTTACTGTGTGGCAGTTTGATTGAACACATAAATTTAGGAATATGACAATAGCATAAAACTGGAATAATTAAAGTCTTATAACTAGATTGTGACACCAGGACTTTCTTCTGGATAGGGCCTCAAAATGAGATGAAGTAGCAGCAGCATTAAAGCCCTTACCATGTCACCTGATATTGTGCTTTAGTGGTGCATTACCCTAAACGTTTTTTTTTGTTTTTTTTAGGCAGAGCACCTATCTGAAATTCAGTGCAGGAGTAACACCCTTGTTTTATTTAGTCATTATAATTCCTCTACAAAGAGATGGAAGAGCCAATAGACTTATGATGGCACGCCATAATACTATCAGAGTCCAAAAGACAAGACACAAAGCTTCTTACTTTGACCTTGAATTCATGAAAAAGTGAATGCAGATACTATGACTGCGATGTGTGATGTCTCATATGTCTTGGGAAATGTTGGCTAACCCACAGATTTCTAGATCAAGAGTATTTCAACATAATGGCACAGAGTCACAGCATCAGAAAATGCTCTGCCGCCCAAATATTCCAGGGTTTCCAGTTTGTGTGTTCATGACGTCATCAGCTCTGTCCAAAACTGAGTCATCTCAATAACTAAAAATTCAGCGTCATCCCTGGTTTCCTCAGGGAATACTTCTTATGTTCATCTTTCAGTATATCCTGAATTCTCTCTGCATTTCCTCCCTTGTGAAATTTGAACTCTGGGAAGAGGCTGTTGCATGGTGGGCTGGTGCTGCCGCCAGGAAGCAGCTTCTTCAGCCAATGACTACACTGAACTCTGGCTGCCTTGAGCTGCTCCTCCTGCAGAGGGTCTCCTGAGGATCAATAGCTCACCCACTTAACTCTGTGGATTAAAATACTAAAAAAATATAGATTGTATGTTTTACTGTTCGTATAACTGACAAACTAAACAGGCAATGCATTGATTTTACTTCACTGGATGGATGGACAAACAACAGGACAGACATGAACAGATCATTTTTGTTCACTGCTGAGATCACTGAGGTTCCTCCCTAACCAAATCTATTCTCCAGTGTGGTGTGGGAGTGTGATACTGGCTCAAATAGACACCATCTGGAGCTTCAATCAAAACATCAATATTGGCCTTCAATATTCAGAAAAAGCTTGCAGTCCTGACAGTTAAAGGAAAGAATCCACTCTTGGATACTCTTAGACTGTTAAATGTAGTGCATTGCTAGATGCTAGTTACAACCTAGTCTCTCATAGCCGTCACACACTCTTCCCATGTTTTGTAGAATTTGATCATTAAGCGAAGCAAAGTTGTTATAAGGTGCCTTTGAAACCCAACCAGTAGGAGCAATAACAGTGCTGGTTTATGCCAGATGGGCTTGGGTTACTCACTATCTACATAACGAAAATTAAATGGCACATGCACAGCTTGTGTGGCAAAAAAACCCCACAAAACTACTGTGTGTCCCAATAAAATCATTCCCCAACCAGAAAGCCTGGATGAATGGAGAAGTGAGGACCCTATCCAGAGCCAAAAAATCTGCCTTTTGATCAGGTGACAAGGAAGCATACAACACCGCCAGAGCGAGACTGAAAGCTGGCATCAAGGAGACAAAGGGGAGAAATCAGGAGAGACTGTAGAGAGACCTGAACACCAACAACACCAAAGACATGTGGAAAGCAATCCAGACCATCACAGTCTACAAAAGCAGGAGCGCCCCCATCATGTGAGGCCATGTTGCCAGATGAGTTTAACACATTTTATGCTCACTTTGATTATGCTCAACTCAAAGGTTTGAGTTGAGAGTTTGTTGTTGCATGTCTGCTGTACAGTTTTGTATCTTTCCTACTAGTCCAAGCGGCCATTGGTTTCAATTCATTCCCATGAGGTATGAAAATCAATCAAACTCCTTAAACTTGCGAGTTGCATATTCCATAACAATGAACATCAAGTCTGTATACATTTTTGTCAAAGTCGTTGTGTACTACAGACTACGTAACTTTTGCTGAGCAATAGCCACTGTGGCTACAATGGTAAATGCTAAATCATAGAGTAATAGAAGCAGTATGGGAGAGTCATAAAGTCAGCTACCTGACTCAATAATGGCCAGTGTACAGCAAATTTGCTACATCAGCTATCATTAGCCACCATAACCCACTAAAGTGGGCGTCCAACGCTGACACCATCAAAAAAAAAGGCCCAGCAAAGGATCACTTCCTGCTCCAGCTCAGGACGTTCAACCTGCCTCAGGAGCTGCTGATCCAGTTCTACTCTGCAATAATCCAGTCTGTTCTCTGCACATCCATCACTGTCTGGTTTGGATCGGCTGCCAGACAGGACAGGAACAGACTACAGCGGACAATCAGGATTGCAGAGAAAATCACTGGTGCTGACCTGCCCTTCATTCAGGACTTATACATCTCCAGAGTCAGGAAACAGGCAGGAAACATCACTGCAGATCCATCACACCCTGGACACAACCTGTTCCAACTTCTCCCCTCTGGCAGGCACTACAGAGCTCTGTACGCCAAAACAACCAGACACATGAACAGTCTCTACCCACAGGCCATCACTCTGATGAACAGTTAAATTATGTCAATAACCCCGTAACTTCAATACATCCACATATAGATTATATTTGTACAGTCTAAAATGCACCGTTTCTTAACATGCACATATCATGGTGCACGGTCACTGTCAATATAAATCCTGCATGCTGTATATACTGTATTTATTTTTATAGTATATAGTCATGTATACATGCACATACTGTACATAATCATTCAGCCCATCTATATCCATTCAATATTTATTTCTTTGCGCTATTTGTATTGTTTACAACTTACAATACTTGACTTGCATATAGATTTTTTTAATTTAATCTTATTTTTGTTTGTCATTGGTGCTTTTTTATATATAGTATATACTGTATATATATACTGTATATATACTTATGACTATGTGTCAGGTGAAAGGGGTCACTCATAGTGATGAACCCACAGACACCAGACCCTGTAGATCTCCTCAGCTCCATGGTACTTTTTGGCCATCTTTAGCTCATTGTTTTGGTTCAGTCTCATTGCTCTCATCAACTTCGTTTCCAGTCAGCTACTGTTGTCATTGAAGCTTTTATATGTATGTTACCTCCCCAGCGCCAAATAGCAGACAAAGTTAGTGACAAGCTGGTGAACACAGTGGACTCCTTAGCAGCTAAAGAGCCAGATATTTCCAGCAGGAGTTGGTGGAGACCAAAATAGAACTAAAAGGAGAGTAAATTTTGCACTTACATTCACCATGTAACATTATATTCGTCAGAAACGTTTCTCAAAATGAATACGAAATGTGCTCTATGACTGCTTGTTGTGTGAATAGGTAATAGTTTGCTAACACATATGGCCCAAGCAGCCAAAAACAATCAGTTAATGCTGCTTTAAACATATATATATATATATATATTATGCATGGTTTGTAGTAAATGGAGTGAAACATGCAAATCACAGGTATGGTCCTTTAAGGCCACTATATTCTCACTATATGTGTACCTTTACAAAGCTTGGAAGCAGGGTTGGGAGACCGTGCCTCTAATGTAGACCAGAGGCTGTCTCATGATGGTCTCTAGTGACTCATGTAAATGGATAGGACTCAGGCCCACATCTAATGAGTCATACATGCGCTTGAAGAAACCCAGGTTTGAATGCAGAGGACTATCAACTGCTCCTCCTCACTCCCACTTAGCCTGCAAAACATCACGCAAACTGCAGGACTCTCATTGGAATTTAAACACTCTATCCAAATAGGCAGCACAGCTGAAAACTATTAGCACAGGCTGTTAGGGTAAGATAGTGCTCATGGGCTTACTTCAGCCTCCCAAAGTCTCTTCACTGCTTTATGTTTTCAGTCCTTCAAGAACAAAGATGTGTGTCCTCTTATCTAGCACGTGGAATCCTGTAACAAAATCCAGATCCTTGCTCTCATCGTGCTTGAAATTCATTAGGTAATTTGATATGGCTGTCTTGAGATTTTCCAGTGAGTGTGAGTCCGGATGGAAAGCTGATACATTGATTCTGAGGATCTCTGACCTCAGCTTGGTCATCACAGAGAAGTTGTTGTAATCAAAGAGGTAGATGATGCGCCCAAACGGACCATCAAAGGACTCCAATTTACAGCAGTCATTCTTAAAGGTGAGTAGACAAACCATCTCAATCTTGACTTTGAGTTGAGAATTGGCATCAAAATAATGACCTTGTGTCATGGGCTCTCTGCTAGCTGCTCTGTTTATCATCTTCCTGTCCCATACACTTTGCAGCATTTGATGGGTAAGTACATCTTTAGGCTTTTCTTCCCTAGTGGCAGCTCAGAGAGGTTCAGGGTTGCAATACCATGAGAGTTAATGACTGTTGTCTTCTGTTTTAATAGTGCTGTATCACACAGGATGTCATCATCTGACCCCGTGCCAAACATCGCTGGAGCTTCTGGTGTTTCTTCCAATTTTTTGTCACGATCATGAACCTCTATCTCGAAAGGTGGACCGGAGAGGAACTCTTTGAGCTCTTCAGGACTCATCAAGCCCGTCAGGATCACATGGACATCTCTGAAGTAGATGGTGGTGCCATGCTTGTGATAGTTTGTTCTGTGCATGTTCAAGTTATGGAACCTGTACTGGCAATATAAAAGTACACATTTTTCCTGGGAAAACAAAAATTAAAACTATGTCATATAAAAGATATAGAACTTGTATCATAGTGAATGAGGAGGGAATGTATTCAACACAAGCCATGTATTAATTGTGACATTGTTAATAAACATTAAGTGAGATGTACGTCACAACTGTAGGATGTGGAAAGGGACCGTGGATGAAGGCACTGAGGTGACTGACAGAATCGGGATGACCAGTGGATTGAGATCAGCCTCCAGTTGGTCAGATATTAATCGTCTGTCCAGAGAGATGTTACACATGACCTCAAATACACCAGACAAGCAGACTGGGAAGCGTTCAGTCAATGAGGTCTCACCTGGCAGTCACAAAAAATAACTACAAAATGTTTTCTTTCATGGTTGACATAGTGTCTAAAATTTTAAATCTTACAGTCTTCTCAGCCTTGCTAGTGGCGGGGCTTGAAGAGTGGCAGTATGGTTGGCCACTTTATCCAGACTGAAATATCTTAACAAATATTTGATAGATCTCGTTGAAATTGGGCAAAGACATTCAAAGTCACTAGAGGATGAATACTACCAGAGTACTACTGCATCATACTGAGTGGTTACTAAGTACTGAATAATTACTTGATTATTACCTGTCCACTAGTTACCCTTTTTGTAGTAATGAATGAGTCGTTGCTAGTTTTGTGCCGTTCACCGGCTGGTTCAGAGTTAATCAGGATGACTCATGAAGAAAGTGGTCAGTATGATCCATTCACAGATATTCATGAACTCATCATTATCATTAATACAGGATCTCCCAGTCTGTTCTCTACAGTGTAGTAACACATCATTATCTACTATATAGTCCTCCATTAGGAATTATTTGGGAAGTACTTATTAACGATTCATCAATCATCAAGTCATTCCTGATTCGTTCCTCACTCATTTCGTAATGAACTAATCATTAACTAACTATTAGCTACTCTATAAAATTTGATTAGGAGTTACTCATTAACTAATGGCTCACTAGCAGTTTGTTCATCATTCGTTCCTCATTTGTTCTCTGGTAACTACTATTTTGTGTCCCTTATTGTAAAGTGTTACCGAAAACATGCCAGTTCCACATAGACCCCCTTCACTTTCTCTTACCCAGGTTGCAGCGGTGGAGTATGTCAGAGGATGGATGGAAAGAATTTCAAGTTTCATTCACTTTCATACATCCTAAACTTTTTGCGGTCACACATTTTCTTTCTATTGATAAACAGTTAGGGTACATTCTTTGCAATAGTACTTTTTTACAGGATCCATTTGGGCGTGGAACTTCCGTGGGGGACTTGAAGGTAGCATAGGTTAATGGGGAGATGAAAATTCCAGCATTGGGGGGTATATGAGATTTTGCACTGATAGACTGATGATCTGCAACAACAAGCTTACACACAAGTGGATATGGATTCACAGGGAACAACTCTTAAAATAAAATGAAAACGCAGTGGAAAAATAACCAACTAGCATAATATAGATATAAACAAAAACATAAATGATTGATTTACATTGTATAAAGGAGGAGGATATACAGATAGGTGACAAATTAAAGGAAAACCCTGAATGCTTGACCCGTACAGTGAGGGGATCCGGTGGCTCTGTTATGCTGTGGGGGGCATTTTGCTGACATGGTTTGGGTCCACTTGAGGGAAGGGTCACTGCAAATCAATAGAAAGTTGTTCTGAGTGATCACCTTTATCCTATGATGAAACATTTCTATCCTGATGGGAGTGGTCTCTTCCAGGATGACCATCCACAGGGCACGAGGGGTCCCTGAATGGTTTGATGAGTATGAAAATGATGTGAATCATATGCTATGGCCTTCACAGTCACCAGATCTCAACCCAATTGAACACCTATGGGAGATTTTGGACCGACGTGTTAGACAG
>NTHP01000454.1:156676-169652 GCA_003416845.1 Oplegnathus fasciatus
GCTCTCCACCACCATCATCAAAACACCAAATGAGGGAATATCTTTTGGAAGAATGGTGTTCATCCCTCCAGTAGAGTTCAGAAACTTGAAGAATCAATGCCAAAGAGCACTGAAGCTGTTCTGGTGGAACGTGGTGGCCCAACACCTTGCTGAGACACTTTATGTTGGTGTTTCCTTTAATTTGTCACCCGTCTGTATATATGCTTGGACCATAGCCACAGATGAGCATCACATTCAGATGCTGTGGTGAAAAACTTGACTGCATATAAACGGGCTCTGCATTCGGCTACATCACAGACAAAATAAGGTGCAAGTTGTGCACAAATCCCTCTAAGCTTGTGTTTTAGCCCTGCCTAAAGACCATGCTGTAAAAGTTCTTCAGTTGAAAAAAGACACTATACTGCAGTCTGTGGGTAACCCCAGTGAATGACAGCAGTTTACACACCTGGTGGCAATTATACTACTGCGAACGGCAGTATGAGACCGTTATAGTAGGCCTACGTGTATGTTACTGACTCCTGGTTGGGACCCCTGGTTTTGGTTTTGGGGGGCAGTGCTAAATTCAAATCTGCTGTCTTAACACACGCCTCGTTTCAGCTCCGCCAGTCTGCTCACAGTTCTGCTGAGAGGATGAGCACGGAGCACACACAGGAAGACGCTGGAACAAAGTAACTGTGTTCAGTTTGACTAAATATGATGTTGCTCAGTATAAATGATGGATGCAATAGATTCCATTGACCCATACAGCCGACCAGCGCGCAGGACACAATGGATAGTCAGCACTCTGGCTTACCATTACGGACTGGACCGGGGAGTGGAGAACGAAATTATAGTTTTGGCTACCGGATTGGATCAGTACCTGCAGGAGATTTTCCATCATATGGACTATCAGGGTGGAGGCAAAATCCCTGTGGAGGACTTTAACATATTGTGTGAAGTTTTGGGGCTGAACAAAGACTCGGAGGATACAGAATGGGCCGGTGTTTTAGACAATTTACCCATCGAGCTCAGCTTCAGACACTTCCACGCTAAACTGTGTGGATACTTCAGTACCAAGGCGGGGTGTCAGTATGAGAACGGCCGGCTGCTGGTCGGGAAGGACAGCGAGCATATAGAGACTCAGATCCGCCTGAGAAGCCCTCTGAAGCGGCGAGAGAAGCTGCTGTCTGCGGGTGCGAACGGCGGCTCCTGTTCCTCCTCCGAGGGACGGCACGCCTCCGGCTGCAGGCTCGGGTCCTGCACCAAAGAGTGCTACGAGGAGATAGTGGCGCTGGAAGAAGCAGAGGACCGAATAGCGAAACTGGAAGACGAGAACGCGAGTTTGAGGGAGCTGATTGAGGACATGCGAGCCGCACTTCAGGGCAGTGATGCCCGCTGTCTGGCTCTGCAGGTGAGGGGGCTTGTGTTGCATAAGAGTGTGTTCTGCTCAGTGGAGAGCTGAACTCACAAAACCCTGCTGAACTTTTGAATATGATGTTGTCCATGTAGTCTTAGAATGTAACAGTAATATTCAGTTGGATCATACGAGCCTCTACACATACCAGCTTAGTGTCATTACGGCTTATAACTGCTCTATAAAGCATTAGTGAATGACTGAAAACCATTAATAAAGCTGTTAGTCTCTGGTTATAAACCCTAAATGGTGCGTTATTCCAAGTGGTGCCCAGTTTCTCATTGTCCAACAAGCCAGCAGCCATAGTGAGTCTTCAGTGATTGTAAATGTAGTTAATAACAGGTACTTATGATAATCCATCATAAATGAAATGATGAAAATCTCTGGAGGGGTGTTGAACTAAACAAAAAACTGTCATCCTGGAGGAAGGTAAACACCAGCTACACCAGCTACAGCTACATAAAAGCATCAGCTACAACTTATAAACCTTTTTAAGGGTGAAATCATCCTTTTTTAATGACTCACTAACATTTAGAACCACAGACTTGATGGCTTATTAGAAAGTGAGACTCATAATCTTTTCATTTAGGATGACTTGATTATTAATGACTAACCAGCAGGAGCTTTTTACAACCCAATAACCGAAATGTTTCTCTTATTATTGGCTTATAACTGATCCATAAGGCATCAATTAATGACTCATGAAGCATCAATAAAGCATCGCTTACAACTGATACCAAAACCTGTGAGCCTTTATTGATGATTTTATTAACATTTATAACTGCAGACTTAATGGTCTAATTAGAAAGTGAGACATTCAGTATCAGTGAATAATGACTTGTAACTGCTGACTTGATAGTTTATTAGAAGAGCTTATCATTGACTTGACTATTAATGAGTCACCAACAATATAGATATTTTTCATAACCTGGTTGTAAGAAGTTGATACATTGTCCTTATCAATGGCTAATAAGTGATCTACTAATAAAGCCATTAGTTACAACTTGTAAATCCTTAATAGAAGGAGGTACCAAAATTGCTTCCTCACATTTGCAGTAATATGACTAAACAAGTGCAATATTGGTTTTAAAGAATATCTTGATCTAGTCCCCTCCAGTCACCTGTTGCACTTCTGTCCAGGTAGGACTATGGAAGAGCCACTCCAAACACAAACTGCAGGAAGGCTGTTTTGTTGCCCACCAGAAACAAGCTGCGCAGAAAAGTATGAGCAACACCAAACTGAAAAGCAGCACCTACAGTAACCTGAAGAGCCTGCATCACATTATCCACGAGATAGAACTGCTGCGGAGCTCCAGAGACCAACAGGTAGAGGAAGCCATGCTGTGTAATCAGAGACTGGAGCAGGAACTGTGGAGCTCTAAAGAGACTGTGGCCGCTCTGGAGGACTGCAACCAAGCCCTGAAGAGGGAACAGGTGAGCATGAGGAGGAAGGTGGAGGAGGCCAGACAGGCACTGCTCAGCGGCCTGGGTAAGGTGAAGGAACTGGAAGCCAAGGCGAGTCATGTGCCGGCGCTGCAGAGACACATCCTCCAGCTGGAATCAGAGCTCCTCTTCTACAGGTAAAAACACTGGAGACACTGTAACATGTAGCATTTTAGGATCAACAAAACACTACTATTAATGTTGAAGCAGTAGTATAACAAGACACTTTGCCACAGCTTAGGATTTAGTCACTGGGTGCCTCTGGGTAAGACTGCATTCTAGACACTGGCCTATCTTGACACTACTCCGTGAGGTCACGGCATGTCAAATTATACAACTTTTATGTTATGCTAGCCTGATAATCAGAGTGAATTACCATTTGGTTTCACTTCATTCAGCCTTACATTGTGTTCATGTTAGCCAGTTTCTTGTCTGGAGGGAAAGGTGCTGGTAGCGGTTGCGAGGAGCTGTTAACTTGAAGTAAAGGTTCCTGGTGGAGTTTTCTTGTAAACTAACAGGAGTTCTGTTTGCATTCAGTGTTTCTCACCAAAACACATCTTGAGGTCTGACAAACATGTCGAAGGCATTTCCTTCCTCATAAAAACATTTGCAAAGCCGATTTCGGGGGCGTGAGAGCAGGCAAAGTTTGAAATGTTCTCTCAAAGCTTTCTTTTTCATTTTTCACACAACAACTTCCATCATTTTAGTGTGTACAAGTTCAACTAAGTGCAGCACCATGAATTTCTTTGAGGAGAGACTATCCCAAAGTCTACTGTGCCATTTCTATTTGTACGATTATTTACATTACAACATGAAAGAAGCAGATTTCTTGGAGAGAGAGAGAGGAGGCAGTTTCTGAGTGTCGCCATTCCAAACAGGTATAAACACTATTGCCTTCAGACATGGTTGAGGACACAAATGTTCACAAATGGTGACATTATGAAATAGACAACCATATGAATAAATAGTGTAAAGTGAACCAACAATTTGTGAAATAACTGAAGAAATATTAGAACTCAACTCATTCTGAGTTAATTCAAAATGAACCTTTTCAACAGTCTGTTTTTATTCTATTATGGCATTTTCCTGATAACACATTTCATGTCAAGTTTTGTTTCATAATGACACATTTTATTTAGTAATGTCACTTTCCAAAATGTTACTTTTTATTCCATAGTGAAATGAAAAGTGACATTATGAAATAAAAACAGACTTCTGAAAAAGGGCGTTTTGAAATTCAAATCTCTACTATGAAAGAAAAACGAAGTCCTGTAAAACTGTTGTATGAAAAGAAAAAGGATGAAATTACATTTTATAATGATGAGTTGAGTTTTAATAATTGTATTAAATTATTTCCACTGTTGATTGTTTCATTTATATATTTTCCACAATTTACTCATGTATTTATTGATTTAATATAAACGCTTTCTCTGGACACTAGTTTGTTTGAGCAGCATTAACTGGAAGGCAGTGAGGTCATCTCCTCTTTATTTTTTCTGACAACTACAGAAAATACAATTTACAGACAATACACAGCAGAACAGGAAACAATCCAAATAACATGTTTGGAGCATGTTTGGTGTCTGGTCAGAATATTCAGGTGGCAGTGGCGTGGTGAGGGTGAGGGGTTGCTATCATGACCTCTGAATGTCTAAAACCCTGGCCCGCTGGAAAGTGAGACTGCTGCAGTGGCAACACACTGTTTGTGTTTTTTGAGTTTATTTGTGATTTTACATTGGCAGCACGGTGATGCATTAAAAGAAATACTGGCCCAAGATCACAGAGAGAGGGCATGGAGTAGACATAGACCCTTTTCTACCTCTACATTAGGCCCAATCAGCTGTCAAACCCTGAACAAAACAAGTGTCTTTCTGTTCATCATGTCATGAGAAAGAAGGGCTTGTTTTGGCAGGTTATTGCATGAGAGGCCTTTGTATGGCTAGAATGAACCATAATGAATAATAATGCCACCTAGAATAAAATGACTCTGTTCACTCCTGGCATCACGCCTGGAAAACTGTGCCACTGTGCTACTTATAAAGGCTTGATGTGGTTTACTATTCCAATTTTCAGGCTTATTGTGCTTTAGTTTATTTAACAGGCATCGTGTGTGGCAGGTCGGTCCTGCCTGAGCTCCGCTACTGTTGGGAACTATTCATTTTGGTGGAAGCAAGGGTGTAATTTGACTTTTACAGTACAAAGCCATTGGCTTAATGTTTATCTGTGTGTCTCTTGTCCCTCCTCCAACCATGTAATCAGTGTCTGCAGGTCTGGCTTTCTCAGATGTCTCTAAATGTTTGTAACATCTACCTAATGCTGTTATTATGGACTCCAAAACACCGTCATGTACAATTAGACCCATATGATTGAAGTCCTCACCACTACCTGCCTTAAGGTGATTCTAAATAACAAATTTCACAACCACAATACCCTTCCTTTAACCCTAAACTCCACTAGGCTATGCAGACTGCGTTCCAAAGTCTTTTCACTGCCCTTCCATTGATACCCTAATGGCAAATAATTCAACACCACAAAGGCTCTGACTTGTCAAGAGAAAGCTCCATTGAGTGAGAGCCTCAACAGACTAACCGTTCTCATCAGCCTCTGCTCACTTCTTTCACTGTGCTCCCAAATGAACAATACCACAGAGATGCCCCCGTCCTATGGATCTTAGCAACCAAGCTCTGTGAATATTCATACTGAAGGCCTTAATGCTTGCTCAGTCACGTTTCATCCGAGGACACAGTTAGAGAGAAAGGTTCTGGTTGAGGTCTTGTGTTTTAAGATGTGAGTAAGATGCAATGCTTCCCCCTCCACAAGAGACACCTTGCATATAAACTGTGCAACTCTGAGTTACCTCAAAATGAAGTCATTACTCTTTCAACGCGCCGTCTCAGTGTCAGATGTCTCGGATCATATATGGTGGGTTTAAAGATGCAGTAGTGTGTCGAGGGGTCTGTTGAAATGATCAACCGTCACTTTATCCCTGTGGCTTATTTCTAAACTGCTGTGCCAAGTAATGAGATTAGCTTAGATGCTGCTGGATCTCAGTTACCGGGCTGGGGGTGGGTGAGAGCTGGCACTGCTTCTGTCCTGTGGATTCCACTTAAGCACAGTGAGGATAAAGATGGAGATAGACAATGCTTTATGTATCCTTATTAAAGCACCTGGTATGAGCTGTAACCCACAAGGAGACGCACCTTTTACCCAGCATCAGTGCATCCCTGAGAATATTTTAAAAGTTTAAAGGAAGTACACTTATTGGCTTTCTTGCTGAGAGATAGATGAGAACATACCTCTCTCTCTACACTGTGGCCGGGCTCTGTCCAAAAGTAGCAAAGTCTGTCTCCCAGTATCTCTAAAGCTAACTAATCAACACTTTATATCTTGTTTGTTTAACCAGTACAAAAATTAAGAATAAAAGTGTGGTTATACATGTTCTTTTAGAGGTTGTTACCTTTGCACAGAGCCAGGCTAGCTGTTCCCCCTGTTTCCAGTTTTTGTGCTATGTTAAGCTAAGCTAACGAGCTGTTAGCTCTAGCTTTATACTGTATTTACTGTACAGACATCAATCTCCCCATCTAACTCTCGGGAAGAAAGCTAATTAGCGTTTTTCCCTGAAATGTGGAACTGCTCCTGTAACATGGTTTGCATCTTGATTTCCTTTGTGGTGTTTTTTAGTATTTGTTGATGTTGAATTTTCTTTTCAGCTTTACATCAACATCCCAGCAGAAGTCAGTTTAACGAATGTAGTCATCGGTATGAAACTTAAGATGTGTGGGTGTTGTTGCATAACAAGAGTTCTTTGGATTGTACGCCAGAGCAGAACCGAAGCTGAGACTCAGACGGGAGCCGTGCCTTCAACAGGAGTTGATTAGCACAGGAGAGTCTTTGTATACTGGAATGGTCTAAAAGTGTCACTTTTAGTTCTATTTTTTACTCCAGAAGGTAAAGGGAGTCTAAATCAGTCATTGTAGCCTATAGAGCTCTATGGGCCAGAGGGACTAGACAATAGGAAGCACAGCAAGAGGAACAAAAAGAAATGAGGGGGAGGAGAGCCTACCATCTGGAGGAAGAAGCAAACACTCAACTGTTTGTTCATGAAATGATGGACATGTTTTGCAAGGCCCACGAGAGAGGAATGGCTCATTCAGCTTTCCATCTTCTTTTTGTGCTCCAAAGAAAAGATGTAGAATGGGGATACAAAATCACTCTTTGAAATGAACTTTGGCCGTCTTTCATCCAGAACTCCTTCAGTTTTATTATCCTCTTGATTCCAGGTGTCTCTGTTTATATACTCCAGGGATTTCTAGAGAGCGTACCCAAGCACATGTGTCCTAAGTGTGCAAGTTTAAAACTCAGTTTTCGTTTTTTCAGCACGCCTGCAGACTTCTTCTCTGTATGCCTCTAACCCCTGGCCCTCTGAAGACAGGCCCCAGGGGAGGCATAATATCCCAGCCTTTTCATGCTCTCTGCATGGCGCCTGAGAGTGGAGGGGAAGGAGGGTCTAGCAGGCCATTTATCTGCCTCCGCACCAGAGCTGCTGCATTGTGTGGAGCAGGTGCTGCCACGGCATTCCTACGCTTTAAATAACGTGGAAAGGACACACTCAAGGGATGTCTGGGACCCGTGGCAGTCTGCTGCTGCTGCCTTACTGTTGTTCTTGAATAGCCTTCAAAAACTCACACTGCCAAGTGGGCTCATTTTCACATTGAACCGCTGCCCTGTTCTCCCTCTCTCTGGTTTGGAGGTATGCTGACATCAGCAGAAATACATCACACACGAAATATCTTATAAACTTGTGCCACCCATCCTTGTTGGACTTCTTTCCCTGTATATTTCCCTCTACTTCTAACACCCTCGTTTGTTTGGGGATTTCTTTGCACATTGCTTGCTAAGGAAAACTTAGCCACCCCCTGTAAATGTTACAGCCATTGGTTTTTGGTCCTCAGCTAATACTAAACAGTAATCACATCTCTGAAGCTGCTTTTATGTATCCCAGAAGTGTATGGGTGTGACCCAAGAGGACTTGATTAATAACCATCAGCTATGTAAACATGACCCCTCACCCGTCTCCGTCATGCCGCAGGGCACCAACAAGCACTGAACTTCAAGTTCAAGCTCAGGTTTACAGCGTGCCCTCATTTTTAAGCTCTGCAGAGAAAGGAGACTGTCACTGAGCGATGACACCTGAAAGAGGAAACTGCTCCTCTGGGAGTGGAGGCGGGGGAACAGTGATGGGGTGTGTGTTGATGGAAAGTTCACTTCAGTGCTGCACCGTGATAAACACAGGGAGGACTCTGGGTGTCCTGGCTCTAACGACAAACAGCTGGACTACCCCCCCACAGTCCAAAAGAACGACTTTATACTTTTGCTACTAGGGCAGAATACAGGATCCTATTAATTAGAGATTCCCTGACATAGCACAATAGAGCTCTGCATGTATAGTTTTACTCCTGTGTGTGTGCCTTGAGGGATGTAGTAATAATTAGGCTTATATAGGCTACAAAATGCTTCCACATATATTTAACTAAAGCATTTTCTCTGCCAAGAGCTTAAATGTCAAGTTAATAATATACAAATCTAAGAATGATGAGATGGCTTTTTCCTTTGTTAATAATAATGATAATAATAATGTATAGTCACATGCAGTACAGGGAAAGCAATATACATTCTTGGATTTCCTTGAATAAGTATTCAGTTCAGACTTTTGTGTTATTCTGACAGTCTAAGATCATTCCAGGTCTCAGTGTAATTTTGGCTACAGACCAGCTAGAGGTTTGATACAGGAATCTGATGAAAGAGAGGGAAAGGCCAGACGGACAGTTAAGGATTGTTAAATTGATTATCTATCTCTATATGTATACGACTAACTTCTGCCTTGATTCTCCAGCTGATTCATGACCTCAGAAAATGGAGTTTAGTTTTTTATCTTCTAAATGGGACAAAATGTTCTTAAAGTTATAACGCTTAAAGCAGCACATGCAATATTCACTCTCCTTTTGGCGTTGTTTTGGTCTCCACCAACTGCTGAGAAATATATCGACTCTTTAGCTGCTAGATATTCCACCGTCTTCATAGTTGCTAACTTTATACGTTTGCTGTATGGTGCTGAGCAGAATGCAGTTGGTCTATCAGGGCTTTGCTGCTGCTGCTGTTCTGCTGCTGGAAACAGATTCATGAGAGCGCTGTGACTGATCAGTACTGTAAATGTGCTGAAAGAGGCTGAAAAGCTCAGAGCAACATTAGCATTCATTTGAAACTGTGTTTCTGTCCACTTGGTAAATGGAAGTGCAGTATTCCCTCTCCATTTGTCTTTGTTTGGTCTCTGCCAGCTCCTTAAGGGAAATATCTTACAGCTAAATGCTACACTGGCTAGTGGCTAACTTTCTCTGTCTGTCAGTTGGTACTGAGTAGGTAGTGTACAGTGGGAATAATGATTAAGATCAGTGAGACTGAACCAAACAAGTAAGGATGCCAAACACAATTTGCTGAAAAAAGCTAAAACGCTCCATACAGCTGAGGCGAACTGCAAAATAAGGTGGTAATTCTCTGTGGTTTCACTATGAGCGACTCCTTTCACATTAGAAGTCTGCAGAGTATTTCTCTCTCTCTCTCTCTCTCTCTCTCTCTCTCTCTCTTTTAGCAAAATAAGTAAATGAATAGATATTTTCATGTTGGCAGGTCAGACCCACCCATGCTACTTTTGCATTTGGTACATTGGCGAGAGCTCTGATGCCTGCCTGACGAAATGCTGATCAAATTTTGTCTCTATGTGCTGCATCCCCCAGTCCGCCCCCTATCCAAGATGTCTGTATGGACTACTTTCAGGTGTCATCCAGTGGAATTCCCGTGCTCAGCATCATCACCAAGCAGGGGAACCTCATCCCTGTCAAACCATGTGATGGGAAACTCTCCTTAAACAGTATAAATCTTAAGCACAGTCAAAACCAGCCGGGAGGTCACTCTTTTTACTCGCCTCAAAAGTGAGGGTGTTTGTTGGAGTCCTTTTTTTTCTGTCAAGACACAAAGCCATTTTTACCCTCTCTGCATGTGAAAGCCAGAAGCTGTGGCCTTGCTACAGTATTCACTGGACACAGGCTGCAGCCTCCCTCCAACCTCTGTCAATTAAAGTGCAATTAGTCACACCAGAGCCTGCATTTGAAAAACGCCACCAGTCCATTCCAGAGCCTGAGCGTCTCCGCAGCAACCAGTAAAGTTTTGTGTGTGTTCACATCCATGCACCATGCTGGTCTGACTGCAGCTACTGGCCCTTGTGAACTAACTCCTTCTTACCTCCACCGTGGCCCCCACCAACTTAAACATGACTCTCTGATTGATTGCCTGAAATCATGCTGCAAATATTGACCTTCATTGAAGTCAGTCACTCCTCTCCAGTGTTGCACAAAGAAACCTAAAGAAGTACACAGATGCAGAGTATAATGTTGTCTTACGGCATAGTCTGCCTCATGCCAACAGGATATAAGCATGAGTGCGCCGTTACTTTTTTTCTTTTTTTCAGAGTCAGGCTGTCGAAAACCGTTCGAGATTTTCTTTTTTTTTGCAAGACATCATCATCTGGAAACACTTATTCTGTGATTTACGCAGGCCCCCTATCGGGTTTCCCCCAACACAAAAGAGCAGACAGCAGGAGAAACCTAGAAAATTCAAACCATTACAGAACGATTGATCCACGCAGAACTGCATTCTCAGTCTGTTGAATGTGTCTTTGACGTAAGGGAAAACATGGCATGTAGAATAAAAATGTTACATATCTTTTCATCTGCTGATGCCACAAAAGATAGAGCTTAGAAAACTGTTCATGTGCTTAAAAATGTCTGTGCTCCAATTTTGTTCCATCCAGTGTCAGCCGGCGTGCTTTTACCTTACGTCTTGCAAGCTAAGTCCTGCAAACTCCTGCACAGTAACAGCACCAGTCAACCATTGACCCACTTTACTGTAAAAATGCCTTAAAGGTACAATGTCTGGCTTCAATTACTCCACCCAGATTTGGCGTACAACATCACAGGCCTCTATGAAATTATCATGGCGGTTGTAGATGTGGCTTATTACACTCTGCCTTGTGTTACTTGATCTTTGATGTTGGCAATTGGTTTGGACTGAACTTTTTCATCTGTGCAAATTTGAAGAGCAGTTTTAGCCCTTGTCAGTGTCGGTTTATGTACAGAGACGTACGCAGCTCAGCAAAGATGGGGTCACGTATTTGCAGAGAACATGCAGTCAAACAGCTATATTGAACTTGCAATGCTCTCTCTCAGGTCAGAGGTGTCAAAACTACAACTCCCAAGCAGCACCAGGGCAGAGCAGCGGCTGAGCGTTGGCAGCAGGCCGGGCCAGAGATGTTGCTCGGACTCCCAACATGACCGCTGTTCTCCAACAGGGCGTGCTGTGACAACCCCAGATAAGAGTAAGACATGTTTCTCGTGAAAGCACAGAATGCAGCGCTAACGTCTCTTTGTTGCACAAGGATGAGGAGAATTATTAGATCATGTAAATAAATTATACGTAAGAATATGTGAGGAAAGTAAAAAGAGCACTTACACCTTTCTAAGAAAACACTTGGTGTCTGCTTAATACAACCATAGTACTGTTGACTAACGAGAGCCAATACTGTTACAGAGGGGCTGAAGTAGTCTCACTATTCAAACTGTGTTGTATACTTACGTATAGTCTCAAGCAGGGCAACAATTATTTTTATTATTGATTAATCTGTCAATTATTTTTAAGATGAATCGATTGCTGGATCTATAAAACTTCAGAAAATAGTGAAAAAAGCATGTAACAAGTTCTCAGAACCCAATATGACATCTTCTCATTGCTTGTTTCTGACCAACAGTCCAGGCTCCATAGATATTCAGTTACTATGATATGCAACAGAGAAAAGCAGTCAGTCCTCACAGTGGAGAGGCCGGAGCCAGAGATGCTGCTCTTGCCTGAACAATTGTCTAAAAGATTATTTGACTTATGGTTTCAGCTCTAGTCTCAAGCCTTTTCTTCCCTGCACTTCAGGCTACCACCTGTCATGATAATAATGATTATACTATGTGTTGTGGCGTCCAGTGGAGGAGCAGCTGTTTCGTTCAGTGGAGGGCCAGGCCGCCTCTGATGAGGAAGAGGACAAGTGGACCGGAGATCAGCAGAGGCAGGTGGACGAGGTGAAGAGGATCTTGACCAGGCTGTCCTGCTGTGGGGAAAGGTACTGCACATCCATGTCATCACTATGTCTTTATGCAGGGCACCAGTTTACAGCAAGCTCGTGGTATACTGCATAATTAGCGTCACATTTTTCACTAATGTTGTTGTTCATTTGGGCAAAATAAAGCATTACACAGATTGAAATATTTAACAAATACAATTTAAAGCTGCGTTAGTGGCAGAAAAATTCTCACACACAGGCACACAGTCCAGTCCTGACATATTTGCCTTATGGTCAGACTGCACCATATTTTGGTCTGTTACTATGATCACTGTGTCAGATCAGGTGATTATAGAGTCATAAATTCTTGCCGTGACTCGGCCGAGAGACATGACAGACTACACGTTGGTCTCTGACCAATCATGGCTTGCCGTCTTTCACGCCGTGCCTGATGTCAGCAGGTAGGAGGAGCTAGGGACAGAAGTCCTTGAACAAGAATGTAAACAAACAGTAGCAGTCCCTCAAGGAAACATGGATAAGGCCGGGGTGTGTTTGCTATCGATTGTCCGTGTGACTAAAGCTGCGGGCTTTAGTCTTAAAAAAGTTAGTTAAATTAAGTAGACTGAACTTGAGAAGACAAGTTAAAATTACCTCAACTTGTCTTCTCAAGTTCAGTCTACTTAAAATTTTAAGGCAGCCCAGACACTGACTTTTTTAAGTTAAAACAACTAGTTTCTTTTTACAGTGTACTGGAAAGGTTGATGAAAGTGATGAGCGTGAACACAAAGCAATATGCTAAAAGAGCCTAAAAGCTCTGTAGTGCTGCAGTGTCGGGTGATAATTCTCTGTTCTCTCCGTTCAGTGTTAATCCTTAACTTTCTTATTTTGTGTGAGATCCCATGTGGCAAATGTGGAATCTGCCAGCCACAAGGGGAAATAGCAATGAGGCGGCTCTACAGAAATAAAAAGACATGGTTACAAAA
>NTHP01000454.1:169666-188882 GCA_003416845.1 Oplegnathus fasciatus
AAAACGCTGCCTGTATATTGTTGCTCTGACATGACTGAGACACAGTAGTGAGGCTGATCATTCCCCCAACATTTGTCAAACTCTGATCCTACTTGACAGCGATTGTAGCTCTGAGCCTGATCAACTTCCTGTCCTCTGGTATGTGATCAGGTGCGACGACAAGGCATTCAAGAAGCTGATGTCTAATTTTGGGAGCTCAAGGAGCGAGGAGAGCTGCAGTGCTGTGGTGGAGCTCCTGGAGAGGGTGACCAGGCTGCATAAGCAGCTGGAGCTGAAGGAGAGCCAGGCAGAGATAGACATGGACCAGGTACAGAACACCACTGAGCTCCATCACACCAGGGTGGGCTACTACAGTATCCATATATGAAACTGTTCTCTCTGGACAATGTTTGGCCTTGTTTTACATCACAAGTCGTCCTGTGGTTCTGTGCTAAATGCTAGATTATGAAAGTGGAAGGCTTCAAAGGTGAAACCACAGCTAGTGGCATGATCCTGCAGCTTCCACCTAACCAAACCATCAGCTGCGACACCAGAGCCTCCCTCTGTGTGTGTGTGTGGGGGGGGGATTGCAGCTGTTTCTCACTGGAGCCAACCACAGAAACAATCCCTCCTAGTCCCGCATGACACTTACAAATATCATAAATTAAAGCTCTCTTGTTACAGTCAAGTAGTATTCTCACAACACAGGAAGACAGTCAGAGGGGGAACGTGACGTAATGTGTTCCCAGAACGCCTCAGCACTCAGAGAGGAAAAGTCAAAACTAAACAAAGTCCTGACTGTGAGGCTTTGTTTATGTGCAGGATGTGTGCGGTGAGACCTTTGTCCTTCAATATGCTATGACGTAAAGGTGCACTGCAGGGATTTCCAACATTATTGTCAGGCAAACCTACAAAATTTGGGCTGAAAACTCACTCTAACCTCAACATTTGACGTAGATTTACATTGGCTATTTATGTTGTACTGAGATGTTTAGCTGGCCTACAGGGTACAAATGTTATATTTCCAAGAGTAATATATCCAGCTGCTCTTGTAACACCAAGTTGCTTAACCTGTGTTTGGTCTACGAGAAGGTTGGCGGTATTCTACAGCTTTGGTCCCTTGGAAATACCAAAACCAAGAATGAATTGATCCTACTGATATATCAGATATATCTTATCAAACTATTAAAAACACATCCAGTTTTGATATCAAACTACAGCACCCAGCTGTTTTAGGAAATGATGACATCTTTATAAAAATTAAGCTGTATATTGGTGACCCTTTTTATTTAGTTTTTAATATATACGTGATGATAAAAACTATTGTCCCACCATGTAATGCACAAAGGAAATGGAGGAGCTGCTCACAGTTGGGAAAAAAACCAACAGTGTTGAGACAGTTCCAGGAAGAAGAAAAACAAAACAAACCATTAAAATAATTAGAAACATTTTCTTTTTGTGAAGTTTAACTGTCAGCAGTGTCCAAACTCCCAGTTTGATTGACACCTGTTTACACACATGTTGTATTATCTCCTGTTAGCCAAAAACAGTGAAGTACATTGATTTCTTGTATACTAGCTCCAGAAAAAAGCAAGCTACTATGAATGAGTATATAGTACACTGTTAGTATGTAGTATTAAATTACACAGATTAGTCTAGCTAGCAGGAGCAGTCATGGCCACCGTGGCTGAACAGACAAGACAAGATGTTTTTTCTCTTTGGTGCTGGTAGAGCAAGTAGTGTACAGTGTTTATCTGAGCTTTTTTTCTCTGAACAGCTTCCTGCTGCTGCTCGAAACAAGTTCAGTGAGTTCAGTAAATGTGCTGTAAAAGCTAAAAAAAGGCTCAGAAGTAGCTAAAAGATGGCCAACATGGCTACAGACAAGAAAATAGTGCAAAAAACTCAAGACTTCATCAACAAAAATCTAGCTTCATTCATCCAGCTACATTACAGAGTCAGGTGAAAAAGAAACTGTCCACTGGACTGCAGCCGTAGGGCTGAAGACGTTTCACCACTCATCTGATGCCTCATCCATTCTAATGGCTAATCTGCTGTCCCAGGTGTTTAAAGGCGTTTGATGTCATGAGTCACTTAAAGCTATTAAGGTCACATGACACTACAGAGCGGGGTTGCTCAATTCATAACAAGACAGTAGTGTTCTTTCTGTAAAATGTGATTTTTTTAAACTAATATAAGATGAACCAACCTGACCTTATGGCAGGCAGGAGAAGCTTACTGTCCTTTGTCTCGTCCGTGTGACTGATTTGTGTTGTGTCTTCCAGATGAAGGACTCTCTGGTGCAGGAGCTGCAGCAGAAGGCAGAGGAGTCTGAGCTGCTACAGATGGAGCTGCAGATGCTGGAGACAGAGAGGGTTCGTCTGTCACTGGTGGAGGAGAAACTGGTGGACATCCTGCAGCTCCTCCAGCAGCTCAGAGACCTGGTTAGTCCCAGTTACAGTACAGGGTAACTGCACTGTTGAGTCTGGTCAAAGCTGCTAATAACCGAGGCTTTGTGGTAATATGCAACATGTTTTAATTATTTTAAGGCCCAAACATATTGTTCTGATTTTTACACAGTGAAAAACAGTTAGACCATCATGTGAACTAAAACTCTGAACTGAATCTCACAGTAATGAAAATCATTTTGCTGGGTTGGCAGTCGAGAGAAATCCACCCACGCTGCACTGGAATGATTTTCTCTGGTCAGACATCAGAAAGAAAAGCAAATTGAAAGTTTTCGCCAGCATTGTTCAAAACCTCCTTATAGACTGTATATGGACATTCACTGACTGATACTTTGAAATTAAATGTCCACTTTGACCTGTTGAATAAGCAAACAGATGTCTTGGGTTTTTGTCCATTCTTTTGTCAACAGTGGAACATTGATTATTGATCTGAGAGCAAATTCATTTCACTTGTTGGACATGTGTGAGAGTCCCAGTGTTTACAAGACTCAGATAAGTCCGACACTGTTGAAGTGCCTGTTAATTACCTGATAGCCATCAGAGAATAGCTCTCTCTTGTTTCAGAATGTCTCGCGGAGGTCTCTCGGGAAAATCTTGCTCAGCACTTTGGAGTCTTGCAGTGACCCGCAACACGGTTAGTAGAGCTCACACAATAAAACCAATACAAGTCCTGTGAAATCTGATAATGAAGATTTACAGTTAGTCAGAGCAGGGAATTCAATTAAATTCTTGTTGGGTCGTCTGTAAGATGATTCCCTCAGCGGTCACATCTGTTCTGTTTTTGCATAGGGAAAGCCCACATTCTGGAGGTGCTCAACGCTCTCTATCATGAACTGGCTGCCTGTGAGTTTCTGTCTACTGGCGGATCTTTGGAGCGAACACAGAGTCAGCGGTCTCTGAATGCCCTCATCATCTCCTGCTAATCAAGACTGCCTCCTGCTGGGCCAGTGATGCTCCTATCTAGAAGACACTGAAAACTTAACAGTGTTCAAAAATAAGCTGATTGATGTGTATAGTGTATAATATTGTAGCTTATATACTCCTCAGACCCTCTCATCTATAAAGGGATATTAGTCTAGAATTACATATAAAGGAAATTCTTGCTTATACACGGATCCTTCCCACAACAGAGTTCTGAATGTGAAAATGTTGAAATAAGCTAAAAGGGACATAAGTAGTCTGTGAAATGTCTGCCTGATACAGAGGTCAACAACATCACTGATAGAATTTGACAGAGCTGAAAGTCTTAATGCATGAGCTTCATTCCTGTAAGTCTGTGTTTCAACATCAAATGTATGATGACAAGTTGACAAGGCTGTGTCATCATACAGAGAAGTGCATCCTTCGTTTGACCTCATTTGGAGAACACTATTGGTTTGTACTGATGCCTCAGTGTGTTTTAATGGTGCATTCAGGGTTTTCATCAGTAATGTTGGGAAACGTCATTGGAAATATCAGCCATTTTGTGTCTAGATATTTGCATTTGGGTCTGTCAGAGGTATATGCATCATATGAATTGGACCAATGAAAAAGCCCCGCAAAATGTAAATACAGACAGTCAGACTTAAACTGTCTTTCTTTTTTTGACAAAACAATCTTAACCAAAGGTGCACATATTGCCTGTTCTAAAGCGTGTGACCATATTACACGGTCTTCATCAGCCAGCAGGGGGAGATTTTTTGTAGATGTTCAAGCTTCCCAAGCTAATGGGAAGTTTGAACATCTACATTTACATCACCACTGAGTAAAATGGTCAAACGTTCAGAACAAGCAAGTAAGTGGGTCTTGAGTTTGGATTGTTTTGTCATCTGCTGTCAAGGCTTAGCCTGGTACCCAGAACCTCTGAAGGAAGACCTTCAAGGGCCATGTTAATTTGCTAAAATTGGTCAAAAAATAAAGCTTTGTCATTTGTTTTTACTTGAGAGGCCAGGTTGTGTGTGTGTCCCATGAAGGTGGCAGACATTTTGGTTTAAGCCCCTTCTACAGGTTGAGTCATGGCTGGTCACAGAACAAATATACAAATTAGATAGACAGACTTTATTGGCCCACTTATTGTTACCACAGTATGAGTATTATCCATGCCTCTGGAACATACTGTAGATACATCTGTACACCCAGAGATGGCCACATAAAACATCCAAGTTCTGTTCATACAAACAAGGATAGCCAGGATAGCCCAGCCTCTGGCCCACACAAGTGCAACAATTCTAAGCGAAAGTATCTAAGCGAACCCATGGTTACTTCTTCACACCTGTTTCTCAATATAACAGCAGATTTACCTTCAGTTAAATGCTCATTCTGATACATGAAACGTCTTCACATTAGATGGACCAGTAGTATCAGCATTGTCAGTGCTGTCTTGAAACGAGGGCCTTGGATGAAAACCCACTCACTGGTGTTACTGAATCATTGTCATTAAAGCCTTTGACTTACGCCATCTGGATTGCTGTCATTTATTTATTCATGTCTGGAAATGTGTAACTCCCACTGCTGCTCCATAGCAGGAAAACAACTCAGTATTGAAAACCTCAAGCAGCATGTTGCACCAAGTTGACACTTCCAGTAAATGTTAGATCACTGTCCAATAAGTCATGTGTTTAAAATGATATTATTTTAAGCCATAACCATAACTTGTTATTTCTTTATTTCTAAATATCTTAACTGTCTTTTATCCACTGTACAGTCTGAGTGTTTGGCTGTTGTTTCCATCATTTTAATACTTTCATTCACTGATATATGATAAATGATGAATTCAAGCTTTTGAGTTGCTACTGTGCAAGAATTAGTACCAAAATATCATGATCTTTTATTCCTAGGTCGTTCACGTTTGCTGTCCATACCTTGATCTTGCTCTAACATTACCTCCTTATGTCGAATGTCCACATGAGTAATGAAAGTTCCTATGTGCTATCCTATCACTCTTTCCACTGGCCTAACTTTATTTTCTTCTTTACATCTATTACTTTCTTTCAAAATGAGGAGTTTTTTAGTTTGTCAGCGGTAGAAGGACTCAGATCCCATACCTAAGAAAAGTAGCAATACAACATGTAAATTTACTCCATAATAAGTCAAATTCCTACACAATATTTTTCTTAAGGAAAAGTGCAAGAATATGATCAGCAAAATGTACTTAACGTATTAAAGTATTCATTATGTGAAATAGAATAAGAATAAAGAATAAATTAAGTAATAAATAATAATGTTAACTTTAGTCGTAGTAGCTTTGAATAATAAAGTGAGTAAAACTAGTCTTAGGGAAATTCTTAGGCAGTGTCTTCCTTTAGGATCCTAGTGGTCTGAGGGTAGAAGCTCTTCCAGAGTCTCTCAGTGCTGGTCTTGTTTATCCGGTATCTTCTTCTCGACCAAAAGGCTGTTATCTGGGTGGTTGGGATCCCTAATAATTCTCCTAGCCTTAGTCTTACACCGCCTGGTGTAGATGTCCTTTAGCCAGGGTAGAGGACCGAACGAACCACTCTTTGCAGGGCCTTGTGGTCCTTTTCGGTGCTGGTCCCATACCAGGCAGTGATGTTCCCCATCAGGATGCTCTCNNATGGTGCAGGAGTAGAAATTCCTCAGTATCTGAGGGGATATCCAGAATTTCCTCAAGTGTCTGAGGTGAAACAGTCTCTGCCTTGCCTTCCTCACCGCAGAGTCAGTATGCAGCGCCCAGGTCAGGCCCTCAGTGATGTGGACACCAAGGTATTTGAAGCTGCCCACCCTCTCCACTGAGGACCTGTTGATGTCAAGGAGGGTGTAGTTCCTTCCCTGCTTCTTCCCAAAGTTCACTATCAGCTCCTTAGTCTTGCTGACGTTCAGAAGAAGGTTGTTGTCCTGACGCCAGCAGGTCAGGCCCTCTACCTCCTTCAGATAGGCCTTTTCATTGTTATCTGTGATCAGGCCCACCACAGCTGTGTCGTCAGCAAACTTGATGATGGTGTTTGAGTTGAAAGTTGCTACACAGTCACGTGTGTACGAGGAGTACAGCAGGGGGCTCATAATGCAGCCCTGGGGAGCTCCAATGTTAAGGAGGAGGGTAGATGAGCTGTGTCCGCCTACCCTCACCACCTGGGGTCTGCCTGTCAGGAAGTCAAGGACCCACTTGCACAGAGATGTGTTTAATCCCAGGTCCTTGAGCTTTGTGATGAGCCTGGAGGGAACTATGGTGTTTAACTGTAGTCGATGAACAACAATCTCATGTGGCTCCCTCTCTTGTCCACATGGGAGGATGCATGCTATGGTGTCTTCTGTTGATCGATTGGGACAGTAGGCAAACTGTAGTGGGTCCAGTGTGCTGGGTAGTGAGGAGTAGATGTAATCTTTGACCAACCGTTCAAAGCATGCTTGTAATCTGTCATAGTTCTTAGACCTTGCCACATGCTTCTGGGGTTGCCCCCCTGGAATTTTAGTTCCACTTTCTTCCCGTAGTCCCTCTTTGCCTCCTTTACTGCTCTTCTTACATTGTAGGCTGCTGCTTTATACTGTAATTGTCCTTGTTTCCAGACTGCAGCCCTAAATTGTAGGCTGCAGTGCGTGTGTTTATGACATCCCAGATGGTTCTGGTAATCCACAGTTTCTGGTTGTGGAACATTTAACTGTTCTGGGAACAGTTGCTTCTGATGTTTTACAAATAATCTTTTTTTTTATATAAATGTATTTATTGAAAGATAACATGTGTTTTACAAATAATCCACCGCAGACTCAGTGACTCCATTTGTGTTATCAGCGACCTCGACAGTGGTGTCCTGGAAGCAAATATTTTTTCCTAGGATGGTGAAGGAAAGTCATGAGCGAACAGACGTTCTTGACGTCAAACCCCCGATTGTTTAGGTTCAGGCATGGACATGGTTAGGGTAAAAATATCAGGGTCAAGCCAATCAGAGGCAGAGTAGGTGTGGGACTTTCCTTCGCCATCCTAGGAAAAAAATATGGCGTCCTGGAACGTGCTCCAGACTGCGTCACTGTGGCGGCCACAGTTTTTGATTGACAGAGGAGCCGATTGGCCACATTAAAAAATGATTGACAGTTACCCCGCCCATTCAAAGTCTCCGGTCTGCAGACCCTACTCCAGCTGCTCTCCACAGACTGCAAGACCCAGGGCATGATGGGATGTCGCCTGATCAAAGAGCTGATTGGCTGATTAGTTTAAACGCCAGGTTTTGTAGAAAATCCTAATTTTCCGCATAATTGTCGGCTAAACTGTAGGCTATTAGTCTCCTGTTGTGCAGTGAAGGTTTAATGTGTTAACAAACATCTTGTGTGGTTGATAATAATAATAATAAAGTTTATTTATATAGCACGTATCGAGACGAACTACAGGTAGCCTACAGATGGATCTAACCGGATGTAAATATTTCTGTGACTTCCTGTATGTTCTTTGAAGGAAACTGTCCGACTTGACTGCAGCTTGTTGTCACCGCCCCCTGCTGCTGCCGCCTGATCTCTCCAGCTTTCAGGCGAGGCGCAGTTCTGTGAGTAAGTCGCTAGGCAACCCCCGAAATCCCGCGAGACGACGCGTGTCATTGAGAAAGAATCATAAATTAGCAGTCAAACAACAGTGTGTGTGTGTGTGTGTGGGTGGGTGTGTGTGTGTGTGTGTGTGGGTGTGCGGGGACAAGATAAAGAAACTGAGGGGAAAAGCAAAGTGTGGATGAAATGGTGGCTGGAGAGACGTGAGCAACAAGAGCGGCAGTGGTGGGGGAACGAGTTCTCAGGTTCTCGCGGGATTTCCTGGGTTGCCTAGCGACGGGACTCTAATCATAGTAGTATATCTTTCCAAGTGTGTTTTACTCAGTCGTGGGCTCCTTTCTGGCTTTCAGAACTAAATGAGTGTATGTTGGTGGAAGTACTCGTTGTGTGTGGAGAGAATTTGTAGGTTTCAATGATAGAAAACTTTGACTTTACTGAAAAATGGCTGCTGTTGTTGCACAATCCCATTTCATCTTCGGTCTACGGACAGGTGTGAGTAACAATCTGTGTTTCTTCGATGAGCAAACTTTGGTTTTCCCCTGCGGAAACAACTGTGTGTGCTACAACACCGTCCAAAGGTGTCAGAGGTTCATCCCAGGTAGGCTGAATGGTTGAAGTATGTAGTGTTCAGTTTTGAAACTGTCAAAGTCGTTTCTTTGAAGGAATTTAAGCACCTTGCTAGTTAATGTTGTTTCCATCAGTGAGTTCCTGTTTATCTCATGTGGTATCAGTCCTGTGAAAATCCTTATTTTTCTCATGTTAGTTGTTTCCATTTGGGTTGCCTCTACAGGCTCAGAGAAAAGCCAGGGCATACGGGCTCTGGCCATCAGTGCCAACCGGCGTTACTTGGCCGTGTCAGAGTGTGGTGAGAAGGCCACCATCACAGTGTTCGACCTGCAGCATGAGCAGGGCAGAAAGAGAAAGGTTCTGACTGCAGGAGACATGGCTGTTCAAGAGTTTGTATGCATGGCTTTCTCCCCTGATTCCAAGTACCTGATAGGCCAAACGGGTGGCCCAGAGTGGATGCTGATCTTCTGGCTTTGGGAAAAACAGAAAGTTCTGGCAACAGTGAAGACCAGTAACTCAAATAATCCTGTTACCCAGGTGAGTCATCCATGCTGTATCAGTGCAGCCATGCATGCTCTGAACATGTCATACTATTTTATTGATGTCCCATCAGGTCAGCTTCAATCCTTACAACAACATGCAGCTCTGTGTGAGTGGAACTGGTGTGTTCAAGCTGTTCCGCTACTCAGAGGGAGCCCTGAAACAGAGCAGCTTCCCAAAACTGGAGTCCATCAACTTCCTGTGTCATACCTGGATGACGGAGGAGCAGGTGATCGCTGGGACGGACGCAGGCAGGCTGCTGGTGTTTGAGTCTGGAGACCTGCGAAGAGAGATTAACACGGCTTCTAAAGCTGTGCAGGAGCAGTCTGACAGGTCAGAAGTTGGACCGCATGAATACTGTGTCAACAGTGTTTATCCACAGATTGTTTTATAAGCTGATAGGTCACATACACTAAACGTGTAAACTAGGCCACATAAGAGTTTAAGGTTAGCTATGGTGAGATAACAGAGTGCAAACTTGTTTTATGTCATTGATAGACTACATTGTGTTTATTCTCAACAAATCCTACCAAAAAAAGTGTTCTAAAAAACAGTGCAGTGAATCAATTCTTCATTTTCTTGACAATGGATATATTTTAAATCAACCAGGTAGCCAGGCTTGGTAAGCAGGAGAGATGCGTTTGACAACAGATGGACAGAAGACGATACCTCAGATGATCACATTTTGATGACGAATCCTGATGAATATCCGGCTCAGAATATTCAAATCATTGAAACTGTCATGGGAATAACATTCCAAGGCACACCTGATCTGTTTTCTTTAAGTTTACTCGAAAATAATAATGTACAGATACATACACATAATACAGACTTTAAAAAGTACACATTATTTGTGTAAATGTACTAACTGTTACTCCGTTAAAAACATTTACAGTTACAATTACATTTGTTGAAGGGTGCATAATTACTTGTTTTGACTTCAGAACTAAAGGTTTAGGACGTACAGTCTATTTGACTCAGGACTTCATTGCCAAGACTTGAGACTTACTTGTGACTTGCCAAACAATGACTTTGTCCCACCTCTGCTACCAGAGCCTGTGTATCCACAGCATGATATATCTCATTGTTCTGTAATAGAGCTCCAAACAGTAGAGACAATGGTTTGACAAAGAAAAACACCTAGCAGGAGCTGTTATCACATGAACTTCAGCTCAGTGTTATCACGAGAAGACAACTGAGCTATCTCCATGACAACAGAGCAACTTCATCCACTGATGAAGACGGTGTGATGTAGCTGAAAGCTCTGGAAAAAGCTAGTGGACCTTGTGTTAACATTTTTTTGTCAAGCTGGAAAATGTTTTGAAGAGTGTTTTGTTAATCTTTATAACAATAAAACAAAATAAAATGACTGCCTTACTCTAATTGCTGTGCATATGACAATAAAAGAAAACCATCAACAGCATGTTTTTACTGTGATTATGGGTATACATAATGGTGATGCAGTAGACTCCCTGCTAGGTCATTGGTTCTTTCAATCAAGTCAACTTTGCTTTATGCAAATTATCAACCTGGTTTTGGTGCATCCTTGACTGAGCTGTGTGTTTTGTGTATCTCCCTGTTGTAAATTTCATTAATTCACTGCACAGGCAAGTGGAGATGAAGAAGATCAAAGACACTGATGCGGATGAAGGTCCCAGTGTGCCTCGCATCACAGCCATTCTGTCCTACTCCAAGGGCTTTGCATGCTCTTTGGGGTCCGGCACGGTCTGTCTTTTTGAAAAGAATGAGGAGGACGGTTATAGAAGAAGCAGGGCGATACGGGTAAATGTTCATGCAGGTGACAGTGGAACTGCAGGCTCTGAGTATGTTTCAAAGTGATCATGTGTATTCTTTTCTGTCAGATCCCTCCAGACCCATACAGCAATGAGCTGACCGCAGCTGAATGCCAGGAGATTGACACCATGTGCATCAGTCCAGCAGAGGAGACTCTGGCCATCAGCACAGACAGAGGACAGCTGTACAGCTTCAGCCTGTCCTCTGTGGAGATGAACAAGGTAGTACAGTCACCTCTACCATACCACCACTGAGAGTGTTCAAATAGCGCTGCATTAAAAAAAAAACACAGCTTCCTCATTCATTTCAATGAGACCACTCTAGCAAAATTTCTTCCTCTTGTTTTCCTCCACTGTACTTATTTCCCTCATGTTTTAGACATCAAAGCAACTTCCCCTTGACTTACTTAGGTTGACCCTGAGATGTAGTTTGTAACTCTATCCATCAGGAGGAACACGCTCATTTTGAGTTCCTGTCGCAGTCCTTCCACTCTAAGTCCATCACTGGTTTGTCCGTCTGCATTCGAAAGCCCCTCGTAGCCACCAGCTCTCTGGACCACTCTGTCCGCATCTGGAACTACGAAACAAAGTAAGAGACAAAATCACACCCAAGCCCTTTGATGTTTTGTCTATGTCGAGTGATGTATTTACTTCATTTCTCTACACAGTCTTAGGTATCATTTTTTGAGTCATATACATATAAATAATAATAAAATAGTACTGAAAAGTGTGATATTGTATTTTGTACTGCATGTTGAAGTGTGGTGAGGCACAGGGGCATCCCTGAGGGAGGAAAAGAGGGAATAATTTTACAGCCCTGACCTGGAAGGAGGGGTGAGCTTCTGCTTGGTATTAAAACATGATATCGGAAAGTGACTGAGCAAGCCCCGTGTTCAGTGTCATTTATGTACACAGAACCCAAATGTCAGTAAACGCAGAGCTTAATGGCATGCTAAGGACATACTGCTATGTCTCTTCATTGCCTCTCTCTCTGAATTGTCACTAGACTGTTGGAGCTGTACAAGGAGTTCCAGGAGGAGGCGTACAGTGTGGCTCTGCACCCCACAGGCCTCTTCATCCTGGTAGGCTTTTCAGACAAACTCAGGCTGATGAACCTGCTTATCGATGACATCCGCACATTCAAGGAGTTTACTGTGCGTGGCTGCAGAGAGGTGGGCTGTGTGTGTGTGTGTGTTGATTGTGTGTTAACTCAGTACGTCTAAATTGCTGATGTCACAGCCACATGATACACTTTTTACCATTGTTTTCACCTTCTCTCTCCACACCTTAGTGTGCTTTTAGCCACGGTGGCCACATGTTTGCAGCTGTCAATGGGAATGTCATCTACATCTACTCCATCACCTCTTTTGAGAACATCCTCAATCTGAAGGGCCATAATGGAAAGGTGAGTCAGGCAGGAGAGTGTCATACAGCATGACTAAAGTCATATTTGTCAAACTACTGGGCAGCAGTAACCATGCCTCGCCAAAAAGCTACAGTAGAAACTGTTTTCGCAGGTGCGTGGCATTGAATGGAGCCTGGACGACAGCCGGCTGGTGTCATGTGGGATGGATGGCGCTGTTTACGAGTGGAACACACAGACCGGCAAGCGTGAGTCTGAGAGCGTCCTCAAGTCCTGCAGCTACACAGATGTTGCCTTCTCTTCAGACTGCAAGACCATCCTGGCTGTGGGAACAGACTTCACACTGAAGGAGATCCAAGATTGTCAGGTCAGTAAGAAGGACACACTACTGTATCTCTTCGAGTTTCCATAAATTATGAGTGGAAGTGCAATGAGTTTAGTATACTGTTCATGTAGGAGGGAAGTTTTAGTAACAATATGAGATATTTTTACAGGCATTTTCCAAAAGCAGTTGCCAGAGCAATCTTTTACGAAATGTAAGCAGAAAATACATAAACTTATAGTATGAGCAGAGACCAGGCCACTGTTGCTTTTAGGACACCGTTTACTTCCAGGTGATACTGTGAAAGCAGTGATTCCCAACTTGGAGGTCGGGAACCCCAGGGGTTGGCAAGATAGATCTGAGGGGTTGCAAAATGTTTAATCCTGCTTTTATTATTTTTGGGGGGCACTTAGGGGCAGTGCAACAGGCTGCAAACACAACACTGACATATTATCACCTTATAAAGTTGTTGTGGCTAACGTGTTAGCAAACAGTAGCTTATTTACAAATGTCCTTATTTACACAGAGCAACATCAGTATTCATTTAGAGTCAAGTTTGTGTGACATTCTCTCTCCTTTTAGCACTGCGTTTGTCTCCTCCAACTCCTGAGATAAAATGTTTAGCTGAAGTTCACCAGCTAGTCGCTAACCAAACCAAAGTTGAGGGGAAGTGCAGAGTCGGGCAATAATTCTCTGTGGACTCATCACTATGAGTTCCATCTATCACAATATACATTGTCATTTCATCCATGTGAATACAAAAAATGTTGATTCGAGCAGCTTTCAGAAGTTTGGTGAGAAAAACAAAAACATCTGGACATTTAGTTTTGCTGTTTGCTGCTTTTGTGCAAAATACAAGTTAGTTTTACCTCTTCAACAACCTGAGAGAGTAAAAAACCTCCACTATTGAAAATACAGTATACAACCTTTGACAAGAGGTAATGAGTTGACCTTGCTTGTTTTAAAAAGTCACAGGGCAAAATGTTTGGGAACCGCTGGTAAAGGCTGAATCACTGGTGGCTTAAATAAGTCTCAGACCCACACACTGTATTTGACAAAACAAAAATCATTCTCTGTGTATTCATTTATATTTTTGGTCAACAATGCTGCAACATCACATATCAAGATGCAAATAACACAGAGCAAATTATTCAGCTATGGGAATGTATCCACTGCTCCACTGCAGGAAGGAACAAGGAACTGATTACATAACTAATTCACTTCAAGACCAGAACCTTCTTTTTTAATAGCATATCCAGGAAACCTGTATGAACGTAAACATTCCTCTGCACTGAACATAACATTTGTACTCAAGACAAATGTGACTTTTTAAAAAGTGAATTCATTATTGTTGTCTTCCAAACTGAGTATTTTTATCATGGACATGCAGGATTATATTCACTATGGGGTATCTTGGTCTTTGGTTCCACAGGTCCTGAGGGAGGTTCCTGCTGATGAGGTAACTCACACCACTGTGGCAGTCTCTCACTCCGGTAAGGTTGTCTTCACCGGGACTTCCAGTGGAACCATCAGAGCCATTAAATACCCGTTACCCATCCATAAGGAATGGATCATGTACCAGGCTCACTGTGGCCCAGTCACCAAGGTTGGTCTAAATGTTGATTCACACTAAACAGAACCCTTGAATGCGATGCTGGAATATTTTGAGTGAGAAACAATCTGTCACGTCAACCATTATATAACTCAGAAACTAACTAAGGCTAACCTTGTGTGTCCTCAGATGGTGATCACGTTTGACGATCAGTTCCTGTTGACAGTGTCTGAAGATGGCTGCCTGTTGATGTGGAAGATCATCGATAAGGAGGGCCGAGGACTGAAGAGCAGCAGGCAGATCGTCCACACTGAAGAGATCCTTGTCACTAAGTCAGACCTGGAGGAGAAGGTCTGTCTGCATTAGGCCATTCTACTTGCATAGGTGTCAACATTCTCCACATGAAAATCTGGACTACACAGAGCACATAATGTGATGTAGGCTACTCCTGATGGATCCTACCATGACGGCCCATAGCTGCAGCTACAGTCTCTGAAGTGTTTCTCTCTAGTCAGCATTAAATTAAGGTTATATAGATCAAACTAGCTGAGTGTAATGATGGCAGTAAGATAATATGTTAGCACCAGTTTAGTATTTTAAACTCTGCATTTTTATTTTGTTAGGGGGACACTATGTTGCCAGGTCACTGTTTTAAAACTGCTCCCCCCTGTTACCTCATATTGATATATGAGTTGTTGACGGTAGGATGAAACACACTGAGATGACAGGTGAACTCATTAACATGAGGTTCAAAAACACAACATTTTTATTTAATACATGGATGCCAGTTTTTTGATTGCAGCACATGCTCATCCATCAGTCAATGTTCCCCACTTATCCTGGTCGCAGGGGGTTGGAGCGTGTCCCAGTATGCATTGGGCAGGAGGGGTGTACATCCTGGACAGGTTGCCAGTCTGTTACAGGGCTGACACATATACACAGACAAAGGAAAAGGAGAGGTTGTCTGCTCACCCTTATCAATTTTCTATGTACAGAAAAAATACACAATGTCCTAAATGACTGCTTTTTGCAATATACATGAGAAGAAACAAACAAAGTAAGCAGTCTAGGTTTGACACCAGGGGACATACTGTTTATCATCAGAGAGAGAGTGAGGGAAATTACATGTGGTATTTATTATTTTTAGAAAAATGGTTTTAAGTCCTCTGTGATGTACCTGGTCTAGGTGCAACCAAGATGTAACTTGCTGTGTGACTCCCCACTCTTCAAAGTTCAAACACAGCAGTTTATTAAACTTGAGAGTTGAGCACTGCCCAAAACAGCAAACGCCAGTTCACTAACCTTCCCTAACAAAAAAACAAAATTTAAACAAATGACAAACTCCCAAACCAAACACAAGTGTGTTTGTTGAACAACAAACAAAAAATGCTTCTCACTCCTGCCAAACTGCTCCTAGCTGCTCCATATTTACACTGTAATATTTACAACAAACTATTTACAAAATTGGAACAAACACAAGTCTTAACAAAGATACTAAATTCCCACCACAGATCTACACAAATGTGTCAGCTCCAGATCACAATACTTTACTTACAGGACTCTCTCATAGCAACACGCAGAACTAGACGCTGGCTCATTGTTGGAAGTGGTAGAGGTGAAGGAGAGCAGGTTGATGTCAGCTGGGATTTAAAAGGGCCGATGTCATCCATTGGTCCAAGTGGAGCGATCATAGGGCACCAGCTGCTTCATCACCGTTTCACACACACCCACATGCAGATGCACACACTCTAAGGGAAGGAAAGAGAGATCGGTCACATCAAAACAAATATGACCCAGGGTCATAACACTTAGTCTAAACCACGGGGCGACACAGTGTTTAATGTTTTTTCTCCATATCACCATCAGTAGGAGAATTTTACTTTTTCAATGCCAATATACCTCAGGCTGCTTACGACGTGGCCGCCTTGTTGAAATGGACTGCTATGGGGCAGGCCGAAACGCTGCATCAATTACCACAATTTTGAGAGCTTGTAAATTACAGCGTGGAAAACCTCTCCTTTTCCTTTGTGTGCTGTTTTTGTCCTGCACCTGTACCCAGTTGACCTTTGCTACATAGAAACAGACAACCATTCACACTCACACCTACAGGCAATTTAAAGTCACAAGATCACCTAAGCTGCATGGAAAAGGCCCCAGACCCCTTGTACATGCACAGTATAGGGGAAACACAGGGGACACTTATTTTACCAGAACACTGAGAGGATTTGCAGTGCTGCCAATAAATAACAACTGTCATGTTATGGTTAGGAATAAAGAGATACTGTAAAAAGCCTTAAGTGTGTGTACATGTGTGTGTGTGTTGGTTTTGTAAATACATACTGTATTGTACAGATAAAAATGTTTAAATACAATATTCACTTTACGTTTGCATCAGTTGATCTCACTGAGCTTGATAGGGGACATAGAATAGGTCACAACATAATTATCCAACCCTATGTTCCTGTCTGTCTGTCTGTCTGTCTGTCTGTCTGTGCTGCAGACCCAGAAAATGCTGGAGCTGAAGATGCGTCTGGAGGAGCTGCAGATGGAGAACGAGTACCAGCTCCGCCTGAAGGACATGCACTACAACGAGAAGATGAAGGGGCTTTCTGACAAGTTCACCCAGCAAATAGAATCTCTGAAAACAATACAACAGGTCTGCTGGTCACACACCAGACAACTCTACTCCAAATGTATTCAATATCTGCAATATCTGCTTCACAGGTTAAGGTCAAAATGTCTACCAGAAACCAACAATGCCTGTATTTAATTACCAAGACTCCATGTCTTGCATTAACATTACGTTATTATGTTTTTAAAGAATTATAATAATATAGACACCCTATTTGCAGGATTTCGATGACTCCATTGAGTCAGCACAGGGTTTGCCTTTGGAGTGGATTGTCTAACTTTATTGTCATTACCTTTATTGTTTATTCATTAACATGGACTGTACCTACAGGCCATGAAGACAGAGTTGGAAAAGCAGGACCATGAGCACCAGAAGAGTTTTGCAGAGGTCACTGTGAAACACTCCAAAGAGCTGAAGGATTTAGGTAAGAAGAGGACCAGTGTCACCACAGATCAGCGTCAGCACAATCCAGCGACAGTCAATCTTTGTTTCTACAAGGATCAGTCATTCTGTTTGTCTGTCTACCAATCAATCATACACAGAGTTATCCTACAGCCAGAAGCTGATTGTGGAGCACGAGAGGTACCAAGATCTTCAGCAAAAATATCAAAGAATGCAGGAAGACTATGAGAAGCAGCTGAAGGCTGCAGAGGAGAGCAAAATCCAAAGCCTGGAGGAGCTGACGCAGCTGTATGAGGCCAAGCTGCAGGAGAAGACTCGGCTCCTGGCTCAGGTTAGTCAGGAGGAGCAGATAGTGGAGTATGAAGTAGAAGGGACACCACATGAAACCAGTTAAGTCCTGTTTTTATTTTGTGCAGTGTCAGGAGAATGCCCAGCAGCAGATCTGTGAGTTTAAAGAGATCATAAAGCAAGTCGAGGAGGACGAGGAGAGGAAGATCCATGACATCCAAATCAAGTATGAGAGGAAACTGCACACTGAGAAAGAGACCAACACGAATCTGAAAGGAGAAACTGGTATCATGACACAAAAAGTGAGCAAAGCTTTTATTTCTTTCTCTCCTCCTTTCCCCCCAGTCTGTCTCTCGTGTAATCTCCTACTCTTGTTTCTTCTTCCTTTTTGCTGGATTATCGTGTGGTCACAGTTCTACAGTCTGCAGAGACAGATCGATGACAGGTGCACAGACATAAGCAAGCTGAAGCAGGAGCGGCAGAGGCTGCTGGGGTTGATCCGCTCCCTGGAGAGCGACATCAAGGACCTGAAGCGGCAGATGGCTGGACATGAAAAGACCAACCAGGACAAGGTGGCTGAGATCAGGGTTCAGCACTTTAGATCAGAATAGATTTGATTAAAATCCATTTGTTACAGCCCTGTACTCTTGCCTTTTTAAATTTATCCAATATTTTTGCTCAAAAAAAGTTTTTGTAAGGTCATAATTTATCTTGAAACTGGTTTGGTTCAATACTTCAACACTTTATGTTGGCATTTTCTGACATGTTATTGAAAAAAATGAGTTACAGTTTAGTTTGAAACTAAAACTTTAATATAAATAGATGAATAGACAACTGAGTATATATACAGCAAGAAAATATAGTTATATAATGAAAGAAATATGTGAATTAGACCTTGGACCTGCAGTTGATGAAATATGGTAGGCTTTGGTCCTGGTGATGCTCTCTGCACAAGATATTATAAGATTTAATTTAGACTTACATGAATGCTTTTGGGTCAGTGGGGCAATAAACAGCAAAACCTGTAGGCCGCCTTAATCATTTTGAAAAATGACAAGTTCTCCGTCTGGAGATTATATCCTGCTGCAGAGTCATGACAATATTAGATATTGTTAATCATACAAAAGTAAATCAACACAGAAAAAACACACTTTCTTCCACTAAATTCCCTTTACACATACAGGATAAGACCATCTCCAGCTTGAAGAAGAAGAACCAGGAACTGGAAAAGTTGAAGTTTGTTCTTGATTTCCAGTTAAACGAGTTGAAGAAACAGACTCAGCCTCAACAGGATGACATCAATGAGAAGAAGGAGCGGATCCATCAGGTCTGTGTGTGTGTGTGTATGATGGAAAAGGTTTTCTAAAAGCTAAAAGCTCCGAGCATATTATAGTACAGAATATAGTCGGGTTTCATTAAAATATTCACTGAAACAATGAACACTTCAGCAGCTGAAATTAGAGTTATGTGTCTGGTTGAAGAAGTCACTTTGTGTTTTTTATCTTGTTTCATGTAATGCAGTGTTTTAAAATGCAGTTTATATGAAAACTATAATGATTCATCATTATATACATGTTGAAATGAAGTGGAGGTCCAGTTGACACAGCTGATAGCCCTGCATTAGCAGATATTCAAGTCATTTTAAGAAAAGTCTCAAGATGACAGTTAGTTGGGCACATTTTGTCTGACCTGTCTTGATAAACAGTCTGCAGTGTTTTGTAATTTGTAATTTTATTTATTTCAAAACAGGGACAGCGCACAATGAAACATTAATCTTGTACAACAAGAGAAGATGCATTGTGCCAGGTTGTAGCAGATTGCTATTTTCCACCTGTAGTCCCTGGGCA